>JAOYSI010073937.1:0-19207 GCA_025775065.1 Hiodon alosoides | reverse complement strand
TGCCTTAATGTTGCAGGTGATGAACACAAAGGACATGAGGGATCCTCTCCTACCCAGAGGTTTAGGTTCTGTGGTGACGGGAGAACATCATATGTTGACCTGATGAGGAAACTGATCCTGCTCTACTCCATTGACCATAGCTCTTGCCAGCCAATTTTGTGTTGTTCCACACTCTCCCATCTCATCCATTAACAGAGCATCTCCACAGGATTATCGAAACTCCCTCGTGTTTGACAGTAGGGAGGGTGTTCTATTTGAACGCATTTGGTCATCTTTAAACATTGGGCTGATCTGGATTGCCAAAGAGCGACAATTTATCGGTCCCAGAAGGATTTAGGGTTGTTTATCAATCGGGTTTTCTTGTGATTCTCTTTCAGCAGTGGGGTCTTCCTGGGCTATCATGTAAGTCTGCGTTGGATGATGCAGGCTGAAACTATTTTTCCAGCGTTCTTCAGGTCAGCTTGTAAATTTTTAACACTAGTGCAAGGTATTTGTTAAATCGTTCAAACCAACTTTCGAGGTCAAGCATCTCAGTTCTATGGGCCGCAAACTTATTGATTACATTGGAGATAATGGAAACAGGAATCTCAAGAACAGTTATTTGCTCTTACAATCTTGACAGTCGTACAAAGAGAAGAATGTTGTGTTTTTACTTTCTCAAAACTTGTTGAGTGGCAATTTATACCCTGTAAGCAACAGCAATTTACCACAGCTGAGATTAATAACACAGTAAACTGAGAATCGCCATCCAAATTATTTTAAATTCTCCTGAAGGGTGCCAATAATTTTGTCAATGCCATTTCTGTTGATCTTATGAATTTAAATAATAAACTTAAGTTTTAAAAAGGAAAAATACTTTCGCAATGTGGAAAATCCAATAAAAGAATGTGGAGACCAAAAGTTTCTACTGATTTTTGAAGAAATGGGGGATTATTTTTAAAAAGTGGAAGGGTGTTTTTTGGCCACAACTGTACATTAGTGTTTATTTGGTGGCCATATAAGAAATAATAAAATACAAATGGGTTAAGAGAAGAGGTAATAAATGATAATGGAAAAATATAACATCCTCTCGTCATCCTCTCGAGAAGAACGAGAATTGTTTTCCTGCTCTCTCAATCTCTCATCCTCTGCTCTCAATCCTGCCATCTCCCTCATACTCTTCTCAGGCTTTCGTGGATTGTCCTGTCTGTCCTTCACAGTGAAAACAAATTAGTCATGCAAACTGAGCACGCTCTGTGTTTGCCACAATCCTACCATTGCACACAGAAATGGTACAGTAATGCATGGGTGAACAAACGACGGTATGTATTATGCAGGCCAAAATCCTGGTAAATAAATCTGACATTTCAATAGGTCCTTTCAATATGCCTGTGGAAAAAGATCAACCCTCAAGACAAAATGACATATACGTAAATGTGTGGAATAAAACCTGGAGTAAAACAGATGAAAATTTCAACAGAAGTTGAAATTATGTAATGTTGATTAGAGGGGTTTGACCCAGATAGTTAATTGTGCAGATGTGTGGCCAGCTCTCATTAGTGCTCAGCCACAAACTTTTATAATTGAGGAATCTATTAGATTGGCACATGAAACAGACCAAACCACATGACTCCATCAATCATGGCAGGAACCTGCTGAGACATACAGTTTAATTACCACACACCACTATGTCATTAGAATGCCAACTCTTTAATAGCACCATATGACCACGTATGCTGTTTCTATTATACTGCTTGCCGTTAATAGTCTTGCAGGTTAATCAAGAATTATGCAGGGGTTGCATTCTTAGGAGACAATGCATAATCAAAATACGTGAATTTCCCCATTAGAAATAATGACAATTCAGGGTTAGTAAACTTTCATATTTATTTTAAAATCTATGGCTGGAAAGCTTTCGAGCCAATTCTGACACAGTTATAAAAATTACTGTTTGGAACGAGGGCCCATTGAGCATATGAGTCAACAACAGATGATGACATTATCCCCAGGGGTGAAGATTTGCAGGCAATTTGCAGGCAAATTGGACAAATTAGACAAATTTTAAGAAAAGGCTGGGACACTCAGCAAAGGGATAAAATACGAGATGTATGACACATCTCCCAGTTTGAAAGGGCTACACTGGACTTAGTAAGAGTCATGACTGTTTTATGTCACCACCATCAGTGAGTTCTTACCTCTCTCGCACTTCCAGCCTCCAAACCCTAGGGGGCAGTCACAGTGGAAAGAGTGCCACCTATTCATACAGGTGCCTCCATTTAGACAAGGGTTGTGTCCACAAAAATGCTTTTTAGCTGAGCACCCTGGAGAAAAAATAGTTGCAAGAGAATTAGTTGTTTCCTGTTTTACCTCCAACATTCACATTATCCTAAGCCTTATTTTCAACATTTTTGAAGCACATGAAAGAATGATCTTAGGGATGTGCACCAGGATGCATATCAACTGATATTTACTTAAAAACTAAGGCCGGGACCAATTCAAAACTTTACATACCGGCTATTGCAATTTACATACCTGTATTTAATAATGGTTTCTTTTTATGAGTAAAAGAAATAAGATACATAACAAAAAATGAAAACATGCAGTTATGTAAAATGTGATTTGCAGTTTTACTTTGTTTCAATTTGGTCCAGCCAAAATTATTTTTTTTTTAATGCTCAATAATGAACATTTTGAGGCATGAGGTCAGAGATTGTTGTACTGTATGACACACTGTTGTACTGTATGCCTTTGAACAAGCTGGGTATTCTCTGCAGGTGGTCTAGTGACAGTTGTACCAGTTGCAGACATAATGCAGTGGTGATCGAACCATAATAGACCCGGACACCGGCGCCAGTCTTGCCACCAATCTCTGTTCTGCAGGCACACACCTGAAACGGTGCCGTTGTTGGCAATGTAGCTACCCAAGTCGATAGGGCGGTGGTCAATCTGTAGATTCTTCATGCAGCCCACAAACTCCTGGTTCTGGACAGGGAAGTCTTCTGGGAGCTGGGGAACGCCCCCCAGATGCAGAGGTCCGGTCAGGTCCAGAGCCCTGGTTTCCAGAGGTGGAAACAGAGAGGTCCTTTGTGATGTTTAAATACACTGATGCAGTTTTACTGCTGTGTTTAGTAGGCTGTACACACAGCATTATAAATTGTAACATGGCCATGCTATTAAAAGCTTCAAAATGCATACCGGTTTCAACTATGATTTAAATAAAATCCATAGTTTTGACAAAATGAAAAACCACAAATGTATAAGAATAAGTTATTCTGAAAATGAGAATACTATTTGTTAAATGAAAAACAGACATCTTTAACACCTCACTGGAGACATGCCATGTGCCAACCTGCTTCAAATCCTCCACCATCATCCCTGTCCCCAAAAAACCAAGGCCCACAGGACTAAATAACTACAGACCCGTCGCCCTGACTGTTGTAATGAAGTCTTTTGAGCGCCTTGTGTTGTCCCACCTCAAATCCATTACATACCCACTCCTGGACCCCCTGCAGTTCACCTACAGAGCCAACAGGTCTGTAGACGGTGCAGTAAACATGGCCCTTCACTTCACCCTCCAGCACCTGGACTCCTCAGGAACCTATGTCAGGATCCTGTTTGTGGACTTCAGCTCTGCTCTTAATACCATCATCCCGGTTCTGCTGCAGGACAAGCTCGCCCAGTTCAGCGTGCCTGACTCCACCTGCAGGTGGATCACAGGCTTCCTGTCTGACAGGAAGCAGCACATGAAGATGGGAAAACTTGTCTCTGACTCCCGGACCATCAGCACCGGTTCCCCTCAAGGCTGCATTCTTTCCCCTCTTCTTTTCTCCCTGTACACGAACAGCTGCACCTCTAGTCACCAGTCCGTCAAGCTCCTGAAGTTTGCGGATGATACTACCCTCATTGGGCTCATCTCTGGAGGTGATGAGTCCACCTACCGGTGGAAGATTGAGCATCTGGTGACCTGGTGCAGCCAGAACAATCTGGAGCTCAACGCTCTTAAGACAATGGAGATGGTAGAGGATTTCAGAAGGAGTCCAGCCCCACCGACCCCCATCACCCTGTGTGACTCCACAGTCGACACTGTGGAGTCCTTCCGCTTCCTGGGGACCATCATCTCCCAGGACCTCAAGTGGGAGCTGAACATCAGCCAAGAAAGCCCAGCAAAGAATGTTTTTCCTGCGGCAGCTAAACAAGTTTAGCCTGCCAAAGTCAATGATGGTCCACTTCTACACCGCCATCACTGAGTCCATCCTCACCTTACCATCTGGTACGCTGCTGCTACTGCCAAGGACAAGGGCAGACTGCAGCGTATCATTCGCTCTGCAGAGAAGGTGATTGGCTGCAATCTTCCATCCCTTCAGGACCTGTACGCCTCCAGGACTCTGAGGCGAGCAGGAAAGATTGTGGCCGACCCCTCCCACCCCGGACACAAACACTCCCCTCCGGTAGGAGACTGCGGACAGTTTCTTCCCATCTGCAGCTGGCCTCATCAACAACACTGACACTGTCTCTCATGCCCCCCCACAAACCTCTACCCCTGTTAATGTTTGCACAATAAAAGATCTGAAGAAATTGCAGACTCTATTATTCTTCTTTTATAACTTGTACATTGTGTTTATTTTTACATTTTTATATTTATATTTATATAGGTTTATGTTTGGCATCTAGTCACCAAAGCAAATTTCTTGTATGTGTAAAAACTACCTGGCAATAAACCTTTTTCTGATTCTGATTCTGACAGGGAAATATGCAGCCTAATTTTGATTTTGCTTTATGCATGAGTATTTCCTCTGACTGGTTGAATTTTCAGCTTCAGCACGTGCTGAATTTCTCAGGATTCTCTTAGGATCCCTGAAGCACAGTGCGAGTGGAAGGCGGTTTTAAAAATATACATCCACATGGAAGAGAAAAGAAAAAACCTCTTATTTCTGATTCTCATCTAAAAGAGAACTGGAACCACTTCAAGTGGCTCAGATAAAGTGGCCGGTTACCATGGTTAAAAGCAAGAAGAACGAGATCAGCCTGTTAAAATGTTTATCAGCTAACACTCACGCCTACACCACGGTGTACATTTATCTATGGTCCAGATAGTCACTAGGGCGGGTAGACCAGCAGAGGGCCTATCATAGCAGAAGGAAGGGCACTGATTCCTAGTTTGGGTTAATTCGAGGGTCATGTGTCGTAAACATATCTGCTTAACCCCCGAGCAAGACATTTGACAGCAATCTCAATAAAACACCTTGATAAATTCAGGAGGTCATGCAGCAGTGTAACAGCAGCAAAGCAAAGATAAATGGAAAAAAGAAGCACAAATATGCCATACTTTTTAAATCCGGACTGGATGCCTTGGGCGGCGCAGGAGTAATTCCTGAGCATGTGACCGAACTTCAGCGCCACAGAAGTGTCACAGTCGTCCACCGTCACCACCAACACCTTCTTGTCAGAAGGACCCTCGGAAAGGCCTCCTGAATTCAGGATAGGCTGAGAAAAGATCAAGAAAGAGAGCCTTACCTGTCAATAGGTAAATCCAGTCCTGAGTTTGAAATCAGTTTGGAGAGAGTCAATTTCAGCAGCCAGATTTACACCGAATAAAAATGTGATGAGGATGAACGCCCATAAAACGTTTGCCTTACAAAAGAGATCAAGACTTCATAAATGAAAGATCTATATAAAAACTAAGCAATAGTTATAAAGAAGTTAATTTATGTTGGAACATGTTGTCATTTTGGGATTGCATACCTTATATTTTGAGTTATGAATGCTGTTTCCCCCCCATTTGGAATCCTACTGCCACAAAAAGGGAGGGTGGCCTTTGAGCCACCTATTTTCCCCTTCCGCAGGCTACATAGCACACAAGAGGTTTAACACCAATTGGAGGTGAGGGGCATTCCTTTCAACACTACAGCAAGTCCACAGGCCCCTAGGAAGCCAACAGCTGAGATACACCCTGCAGTTTTAACCATCCACCAGTGCGCCACTGCTATTCACTCCCAGTCACAATCGACAAATTACATTGAAAATGACATTGAACCATTAGGCTAATCAATCAACAAAACAACAGAGGTTATCCACTGGTCTTACCAAACACATGCAACTAAGTCTGCTTGATTGCTTTCTACCTTAAACATCCATTCATAAATAGCTTAAATTCATAATAGGTCACAAAACACATACTCCAAAGCATATCTTCCTCCTCTTGCTTATATTCCTTGAAGCAGAAAAAAAGCAAATAGGCACAATTCAAAGCTGCTTAAACCTATTTTAAGTACCCATAATAAAAATATTTTCTTTTAAAAATGTTATCAATGCACAAATACTGCACCACCTGTCCTCCAAACTCAATTACTTTAGACAAAAATTATATTCTATTTACAGAAACAATCCCACTATTGACTTTCAGAGGGGCCCACTATTGTTATTGTACCATTATTACGGCCAGACTACACATTAACAGTGTGTGTGTGTGTTCTTTGTAATCTGTATTATACAGAACAAATCAATTACCAACCATTTGCACCTTGAGTTTATTAACAACGAATGACAAGTCTGTATTAATAGTAAAGTACAAATTCTCACTATACAGTGCCATGGTAACTAAGAGAAAGCTTGACAGCCAGCTCGTCCATTGTCTCAAGGCTTTGTCCACAGAGCCAGTAGGTGGTTTTTCATTCAGTACTAGAAGTCCGCTATCCAAAACAAGGCAATAGTCTCTACATAGACTATTTACAACCCGTTGTTCCCTTCAAAAATCACGTACTACTGACATTAGGCATGAAAGTTGCCAAATGTGACAGGACAGTAACAGGAAGATGAGAGCTTTTTCCCCAGGAAAGGTGAGACGCCACTTTTCACTGCAATATCTGTCAACATTTCATGTTGCCATAATAATGATCACAAACTCAGAATTTCTCAGTGTTCAGTCTGTGTTCCTAGATGGACTTCTTCTCTGTGAATGCCTAAAAATAGACCTGTGTTTATTTTCAGTTCAGCGCGTCGCATGTCTTGTCAAGAAGCAAAAAACTCGGCGCTAAGTGACAGAAGGTGAGGCATTAAAAAGAGGCATCAAATGATCAATCAACGAACATAAAAACAATCTATCTGCAGACATTCAAGTGAAACTTAAAAAAATACATTTTTCTTTGTTTGATGGCTTGTTACTGCATGTTACTGGTGCAATCAGAAAAAGTTAGACAAATCACAGAAATGTACTTAAGCATGCATATTGAAATTAATGATTGAAATTTGTACCACGGCCTCTGAGTGCTAGCAGAGACTGTCCCTCCTTTTGATTTGGTCTGACCAATAATGGACATAGGGCAAAAACTTGAGAAGAGGCCTTTGATCTGCCGCTAGACTCGCTTATTCTGCTTTCTTGTGATGGCAGGCTTCCTTGCACCTCTCCTACCTTGGCAATGTCAGCTTCTCCTTCCCAGCCTCCGGTCATAGAGAGGTGTGGACAATGTATAAAAAGAACACTCAGATTGCCAGTTCAGGGTTCCTCTTCTTATTCTAATCAAGAGGTTGTCAAGAATTTTTGAGGGAAATAATATGCAGATTGGAACTTCTATAGGTAGTGCAGTTGCAAGCGTGCAGCTCCTCTTTCCTACTGTCTCACTGAGTGTCTCTGAGACAAATCCCCCTTCAGGAAGCAGTCCCTTCATGTTGATGCGCACAACACTGGTGCAGACACAAGATGTAATGTAGCACCAGCGCTCAGATCGGCAATAATGCAGGCAGACTTAAAACAACCCAAAGGCTGAAGACAAAATCAGCCGAAAAGCCTTTCAGCTCTGCAGAGCCCTACTGTAGCAATTTTGTCAGTCAATCAAAGTACAACAAAATGTACTGAAAAGTTGTACATTGTACTGAAAAGAGCTGGATGTCTAAATAAAATGTCAAGTAAATCACAAAAAAATACACAGTACTGAAAAGAGCTGGATGTCATGAAAATTACAAAAATACAATCTGCTGAAAATGCTGGAGGTCTACAGGATGTCACACACATCATAAAAATGGGTTGACAGGGATTTTCCCACTGACGAGAAGATTAAAACATACACTATCCTCATCTGTCTACAATAGTCTGAACTATTCATGCTGAATTGTATTCCCTTAAACTCACAAAAAGGAACACAAGCTAAAACATGCCATTATAACATACTTAACATTCTTAGTTATAATAAAAAACGAACACTGGCATTTGCACCCAGTAAGAAGAATACATTTGATCCATGTTCAGAATTTAATTGCTCAAACTCACGAGATGAGCAATGGAAACTTGCGCTGAAACGTTGACTCTCCTCCCAATCTTAAGTGGAGGTGGAAGCTGTTTAAATCAGTGATGTGACCGAAGCTGTTGTGGATCTTTATTGACATTAGCCTGCTAGCTGTGAGTGTGGAATGCGCAGGTATGTCTAACCAAGGCATTTGTTCAAAAGTAGGCCATTGGTTTTCAACCTAGAAGTTGAGCTGTAAAATTGTAAATCTGTAAGACAAGGTACAGTTTTGGAGTGTGCTTTGTGTAGCCCAGAAAAACAAACCAGACTCAGCTCTCACCTTGTTGTAATAATGGACTTGGACCGTGTGCCACTCGCTGTCACTCACACCTTCCGGGGTGAAGGGAGAGACCAGTGTAGTAATTTCTCCTGCAGATAGAAAGCAGCTGTCAGCAGAAACACACAAACACATGCAATTGCAACAATACTGGGCTTCCCTACACAGGGTAGCGTGGGTCACCATCCTGACCAGACCATCTCTCCCAACAAAGTAACCTCACAGGTTCAGTGAAGCCCCCCTAACCTCATTATTTTTTTTATTTTTTTTCAGTTTATTAACTCCTAATATTTTAAATATTTTTCAATATTCCTATAGTACCACACTTGGGAGTATTAGAAAGTTTCAGAGAGAAGCTACTGGATTAGAATAACTAATATATAGAATATACCTTATACGCTCATACCTGCAGAGAAGGTCAGCACAATTTGCTCATTAACGATCTCCATGGCGACAAAGTCGTGTTTCTGGTTGAACCGCCCATTGTAGAACAGCAACCCATTTCGCTGCTGGGTGGCAAACCTGGGAGACAAACAGAACTGGTGCTATTGAAAAACAATAAGTTGAGCACCAATAGCTCTCAAATACCTGTGAGATGTTAAGACTCAAAGGTGTTTAGAGACTGTTGGCAAAACAAATCATTGTGTAACTACGAGTGGTATTCTGTTTTGATTGTGAAAAACAGTCCTATTCAACTTTAAATATTTAATTTAAAATTTAAATAGCAAAAATGTTATCTTAAAATTAAATTTGACCCCTTAGTTGTAATAGTTTTCATGGCCTCCTCTTTGTACACATGTACAGTTTGGGCCAATGTTAAGGCCCCCCGAATAATAGTGATGGGTGAAACGGTCACTACGCTGCCATCTCGCATCACTGCTCACTGGCCTAATTTCTGGCGCTTCAGGTCAAACTCCTGCTCCCTCTACATCTGTTTACTATAGCCTATTTCCATGAGCATACATGGTGAGAGCATGAGACAGGGACAATAGTGCACCATTCACACATCACTGAGCTTTTGAATATAAGGGATGAATATAAGAGCTAAGGTTCAAAGATGAATACGGCATGGTCAATGAACATTTAGCTCACCACGTTAAGCCAGGAATGTCACACCCGTGAGGTTTATTACCAAAAGAGTGGAGAGGAGCAGGACTGAGACTACAAACAAACCATAATGTTACCATGGAATATCACACTAGTGAAACTTCTGCTAGAACCACTAGGAGAGGACATTAACCGTGACCACAAATGGACCACAATGTCACCCAGAAATATCACAGTGGTGAGGTTTATTACTGCTTAAGTGGAGGAAAATAAAGAAAATAAAAAAGCCTCCTCTTTGCTCCAGCCTGCAATGACCACCAAGTCTTGCGGACAGAAGAAACAGTCCTACCTGGCACAGGCTGCAGGGGATATGACATACTTGCTGGTTTTGCTTTGAATAGATGTATCAAACACATGTTATGTACTGAACAGAAACATGTCAGTGCATTACACACTCCAGGCAACGCATGGATAGAGAACCCTGAAAAACAAATCATGCCCGACCTCTGAGCAAAGGTTGTAACAACCTTAAAAATGAATTGAAAATGACAGATAAAAATACACACACACAGAGAAAGGACAGGGCAACATGGGTTGAGCGATGGTTCTCACGTTAGAGAAAGCGTGAAGTGGAATCGCTGGCGGAGGCCCTTGAGGGTGAGGAAGGACTGCGGTGGGAAGCTGCGGGTGCTCATCTGGCAGTACGGCTTCTCAAAGTCCCCCGGTCGGCACTCGCACCTGAACCCCCTCACTAACAGGTTTATGCAGGTGCCCCCATTCTGGCACACCCCAGGAGCACAGCGGTCTGACCGGGATGACAGCTCACACCTCTCACCTGCGGCAGGGAGAAAGAACCATTCCAATCAGAATACTGAAGCTCTTGGCGACGTACTAGATATTCACTCCCCCATTTCCCATGCCCACATTGTTTGCATTATTTGATCTCTTTGAGTGGTGAAATTGATGATTAGTTAAAACTTGTTTGATAGGCTTTTTTTTGGATAGGTTTCAAATACTATCCTTCAATAGTGTTTGCTTCTCTACTAGCCCTTCCAACACATATTGAGATGAACACAGGCAGACAGAAGCAACCTAAAAAATCAAGGCTCAGAAACTTCCCGATTCCCGCCACTGCAAAACTGCAAAGGCAGGTAACGGTTGCCATGGTGAGTCCACACACCACCCTATAGGACGTATGTGTTGGCTCAAGAGTGGTTGGCTCATTTGGTGAGTGCAGTGTACACAGCCCTTCCACCGTTACCACAACACTACCTCGTAACAGACCAGTTGCAAGAAATAAACAGGGCATTGTTGCATAAGGAAGAGTGAGGATAATGAATATAAGACCCTTGAAGTGTTTAATACTAGATACTAATAAAACCTTTAATGAAAAATCATTATCCACTAAGTCAGCTTGCTGTCTCGTAGTCCCTTTGAGCAACTGCAAGAAAAAAGACAGAATAACAATGAAAGTGGTCTTTGTAGCAGCAGAAGTGCAGAGTAATTAACCTGTTGTTTGCTTGTGGAGGTCGGAGCTGTCCAGGTTGGTTGAGTTATTCAGTTCACAGACCAACCCTCCACACACAAACAACTGGATTAAGAAGCCAACATTTCTTTGGCTGGATGCGCATTCCCAAACCGCTCCCCTCTCACTGTCTTCTTCCACTTTTCACAAATCTCAGAGGGGAGTTGTATGAGCACATGCGGTCACGTCCAGCACACTATCTGCCATAATGCTGCATTTAAGATTTAGACAATATTATAGGGATATTTTTGGTATTCAGAACTGTTTCAGTTGCTTTATGGTGGAGAAATGTCTAAACATCAGTCACAAGCTCACCTTGAACTGAATTTTCCAGCAATATCTGCAATTGCACTGAAACACTTAAGACTTGCCAGTAGCTCTCTCTACCCCAGACAAGAACATTACCTACCGTATGAAATCTAATCCTTCACTGCAGTCTACATCCTCCCACTACTCAGTGCACATCATTGAGACGTTACTCACTTTCATTCTCTCCCTCACTCATTCCCAAACTCCAC
This sequence comes from Hiodon alosoides, assembly GCA_025775065.1. NCBI lineage: Eukaryota > Metazoa > Chordata > Actinopteri > Hiodontiformes > Hiodontidae > Hiodon > Hiodon alosoides. The sequence goes on along the minus strand of JAOYSI010073937.1, from coordinate 7,582 downwards.
CCTTGCTCAGACAAATCCAGTATGTCAGGTTAAATATGAGAATGGGTTTAAGCTGGTTCAATTGAAAAAAACAACACGGTCCCTTCCAAGTCTTTGAAAAATATAAATTTCGAGCTGAATTTCCAAAAGATTGTAAGGTGAAGGTCAGGTGTTTTTTTTAGAAAAGTTCTCAAACTAGGCCTACTCTTTGGGGAACTGGGAATGGAATAGACCTTTTCTGCTGCTAGGAAACAGAAAGACAAGTGAAGTGGACCGAAATTTATTCAGAGCTTTCACTTCGGTTCAGCGTGAGAATCCTCTTCAGAACATGCTGTTGGCTGTTCTTTAAAATTGTAATGACCCTCCTCCCCAGAGTACGAAAATGTTCTAAGAGGCATTTAGTTTAGCTTTTTAGAATCACAGGGTTTACATTCACTTTAATTTAGCTCTACCCCAACAAAGATACTGTAGTTGCCACAGCAGACTGACATCAAAGGCACATAACAACTATGTATGTTAGATCCTTGGCCTCACAAACAAGTTAACACTCTTTTAACTTAGGTCAGAACTGCCCAAGCTGAAACTCGACTCTAACTCGACTCCACAGATCTACCTCAAAGGGTTTGAAGGATAGCAGACTGGACTTCTCTAGTGGGAATAATGTAAAGGTACTAGCTGTGGTGGAGGTATAAGGAAAGCTGAAAAAGACAAAACAGTGCTGAAGAACCAAAGAAGAACACAAAATTTGCTTTTACTTCCTTAGCATGATTTATCAATTTCTGGGTCAATTCTAACATAACTAAAACTGCTCTCCTTCCACAGCCCATGGCACTTCAGCCCCTACACACCCACCAGGGAGCATGTTCAGCACAAGAGCTACTGTGGAGATCTGCAAAACTATTTTTGACCATAGTGTTATCGTTAGGAGTCACTTGTGAGACACACATTGCCTTGTGACCCTTTATCAAAACAATAATAAAAATACATTTGTCAGCAAAAAAAACGTATTTAAAGCAATCCATAAATTATGAGATAAATAAATTATGGATTAACGTCTAATCCATAAATCACAAAAATAAATCTGAGACAAAAGTGTAGCAGGGATCTGTTTTCAGCATGATCCGAGGCAATGACAATGGTCAGAAAAAAGACTGCTTTCATCTAAGGCAACATACAATTTAGTAACTCCATCCACCACTAAACAGTGTTGCCCTGCAGTTAGAAGCATGGAATGCATATTGGGGGTGGTCCAGGGACCAGGCTACAATGCTGTAGAAATCCTATTGTCATTGACAAAAAGATTAGCCTGATGCATTAGCACAATACAGTTAAACTGTAGCTCTGTGAAAAGTGAAAGAGAAATGCATTGACATTAACTTAATCAAATAAGCTAAAAGGCTACTGCTCCATTTTAAATCCATCAGTCTTACAAACTTTCCTTTCTCTTCAAATCTGAGGCTATTTATCGGTTGGCTCTCGGTTTTTCTGAATTATTTATACATAATGGACAAACACCTTCCATTATGTTCCTTATCTGTTTTCAGGTTCAGTTTATTTGACATGCACTAGTTTTCGAGCAGCAAGGCTGCAACTTTAAGTCCATCTATTCAATTAAAAGCCTAATAGGCCTCAAGAAGCAGGCAACACCAATTATTTTTTACCATAAACTGCCACAGATCATATAATTTGCAATTGTGACAGAGAGCACAATTGGCTGAGCACAGCCCATGCAGACTGACTGTACCACTGGGAGGGAAGTGCCTCTCCGCCAATCAGAACACAGAACCTCCTGTGCAGGCCACTTAGTATGCAGTGTGTAAAATGACAGGTGACTCACAGGCAATTGGATCGGAGGAGACCAATAGTATGACTTTCCTACCCTTCCCGTGTTTGCAGGCAAAAACAATTCAAATTTTAAAAATTGATTGGTTACAAAAAAGTCTATCATTAATACAACGTTACGTAGTTTTTGGTACTATCAAAGTTAAAAATTCAAGTCTCCTTAAAAAAAACTGCTATGCTATTCAAGCATTATTTTCGGGTTTCCAATATCAGTACAATATGCATCCATGCATTTTAATGATGAACAGAATGCAGGCCTAAGTAGAGGTTTATTATAAGTTTAATGTGCTCTGGATAATCTTGCCGTGAAGATTAGTCTTTAATGTAATAAAGATATAATTCTATATATTAGAATTTGAAATAGACAATACCAGTAAAATAATTTAATATTAAATCAGAAATATAAAAAATACAAAAAATTATTTTAAAGCAATGGAATGTTTTATTTAAATGTAGATTCCATTAAGCAATCCATTTCTGTATTCCACTGGAAAAGCAACCATTTAAATCAGAATCGATATCCATTAAAAGAAAAAAAAAGTGAAGCCCTGCCAAATTCCATTCACAACAGCCTGGAGGGTGCTCAGCTAATTGTTTGCTGATTCCATTATTGAGGTATAACAGTTGTGCCTAAGATACATATGGGTTGCATTGGTGAGACAAGTGTTACTGGGATCATTCTGATTCAGGCCTACTCACCAGTGTAGCTCTGGAGGCACTCACAGATGTAGCCCCCTTCGTGGCTGTGACATACACCATGGTTGCCGCAGGGCCTGGAGTGGCAGAGGTCCACTTTTGTCTCACAGAAGTCTCCAGTGAAGCCCGGCGGGCAGAGGCAGCGCAGCCCCTTGACGGGGCGGATGGGCCGGAAAAGGACAGTATCAGAGGCAACAAAAGGCACCAGGCTGTCAAAGTGTTGCACAGAGATGCACCTCATGTAGCTCTGGCAGGGCTCACGTAGGCACACATTATCATCAAAGGGCAACACTCGCTGGGAGGAAAGATGCCCCAGAAGGCTCCGGTTCAGGTACAGCCGCTCCTGCAGCTCCTCCGAGCTCAAAAACTGGCCCCTATGCTGCCTTGCCCCAAGCGGCAGAGCTGCGACCGTCAGGCTGACATTGAGCACACGAGCGCTCACATCGGTGTCGTCCTGGACATCAAAGACCACAATTTCATCTTGGGCCACAGACATCACGTGGGCCACGCCCTCCAGGAAGTGGTCCAGCTGCAGCGAAAGGAAGTGCTGCTGGGAGGTGTCGGCCAGCCGCAGGGTGACACTGTTGGCCAGCATCTTGTCTGTGATGATGGCCACCCGGAGGAGGCAGTGGGCTGATACCATATGGAGTCCATCTGACAGCAAGAGAAGCCCATCGTTAGCTCCCTGTTACAACACAATAGAATAGTATAACATTTCTAAATACATCTATTTACCTACAAATGTGAAAATAGATATTCATTTTGTAATGGCTGTATACAACAGAAAGTTGTCAGAAAAAAAGTTCAACTGACCTAGGTTTTTTAAAAATACAGATACTATAATACTAACATGATATCTAATTTCAAAAAAGGTTCCGAGCTTCATTATCAATGCATTTGATAATACAGAACATATCGGCGCATTCCTTACTTTAGTACAAAAAGAAAATTACATTTTTGTGTCCTTCGTGTAAAAGACCAAAGCTTTGACAAACTGCTGTCCACATTTAATAATATTGAATTGAATAAGATTACCTGTTTTTTCACACACACACACACACACACACACACACACACACACACACACACACACACACACACATAGAAGAACGGTATGGGGTGTTAAAAGGGTCAACATTAAATCTATAATTCATAAATTAATTTGTCAATTAATTACTATACTTATCTTTTTGCCAATCTTTTAATTTCATTTATCAAACAAACTCTTTTTGAAGGTTGTCATTCATCTGAGGGAGCAGGTTTTGGCTTTCCGGTTTTGAGGCAATCAAATGTAGCAGGGAGGGTTTGATCAATGGTACTGTAATTATGAAGCAAGCCTTGCTGTGGTGGTATTTGAAGGCAAGGCTGGCAAGAAAACATTTTACTAGACAGTTTTTTCTGTGGTGCCTAGTGTAACATTTTCTTGGACAATATTTTTTGTGACATTAAAGTTAACTTTCATTATACTAGCCAAATTGCATAGGCAGCCAGTTATGTATCAATGTTGTTCAGCACCTCAGAAAAATAGGAATGGTTGTCCAGGTAGCCTAGGAGTAGACAAAAGTAGATCTTTCAACCAGTGTTCAATTGTATAAATTAACGGGGTATATTCGACTTTATAACTGGGCATTATTATGGCAAAATCTGACCGATTACTACTGGGTTGATTTGTTATTTTATGTTATTTTATGTCTATTTTGTATCAACCCTGTGTAACTGCGATACACGCAATGTTATTTTACTTTGATGAGAAATTAAGTGGTGGTGCAATACTGTAATGCAATAATTAACATTAGAATAAAAACAATATTATAAAAGTAAATGTAAGAAAACTGAAAACCTGCTCTAGTTTTTCCGAGTCTATATGCCAAGCTATCAAGCAGCTCATGAAACATATTCCCAGCTAAACGGAAAGGGGTTGTAATCACCTCCGCACATGCGAGAAACCAGGCACATAATTCTAACAAAGAAATTATGGTTTACTTTCACAGAATGCAATTTTACACGGCTGAATTCTACTAACTGCATTGACAACCGTTCGTAAAATCACTAGTGCAAAGTGCTAACCTATATCAGACATTTCTGGCTGCGCGACAGCTGGACCGCTTTGGAAAATACCTACTGTTTCCCACAGAGGAGAAGCTAGTCAGCTTTTTGGCAGCTGACCTAATATGCGAAGGCGCGTCAGACTAACAATACATAGAAAACAATAACGTAGGCCTGAAATGGTTAGTTTGAGAGCTAATGTGATAATGTTGTGTTCTTCCGGAGAACCTGGAAGTGTTGTTTTCCGATTATTTCCGAGCTAAGCACATCGGCGTGCTACAGTGGTGCCGAAACCCGGGACTAATCGGACGCTGCTGCAGCAGGTAGAGTCCCTTCACCTCAGCTTTGGGGCCAGCCCGCTGCCATCCATCAAAATTGCCAAGATTGGAGCCGGCGATGACCCGGAAACCTTACTCAGCATGTTCGAGCAAACCGCTACCGCCTGTCAGTGGCCCCCGGCTGCAGTGGGCTCTGCGCCTGGGTGCCCTGTTGTCCGGGGAGGCGCTACGAGCCACCCAGGAAGTCCCGGCTGAGTCGGCTACGGACTACGACGCGGTTCGCCAAAAGATCATGAGTCAGGTTGGCTTGACCACGGAGGCAACCCCACTGCATTAGTGCAGCGGCTGAAGGACTCCTGCACACGGTGGCTGCGCAATTTTGTGTTTGCCGCAGGACACGTCCCATTGGCTCAAGTGCCAACGGCCGACCTCCCTCTCTGAGGCTGTTCGGAGGGCAGAAGACCACCTATCCGTCACAGCCGTTGGTGGGGGGAGACCACCCCCAACAGTCGGCCAACCGATCCAGCCCAGAGCGCGGGACCCAGCACCAGCCCCATCAGCGAGAGCCGAACGTACCACTGCAGCGGAGCTGCCTGGGGCCTGGAGACCGCCTTGACCCCCTCTTGCCCCCTCTTTTTCCCGACCCCACAGCTGGTCCCCTGTCATGGAGCCTGCGGCCAGGACGCCGGGGGACGGGTGCTGTAAGTATAGACAGCCGGGCCACCTCAGGCAGGAGTGCCCCCTTATGGAGGTCAACCTCTCCGGCCTGGCTCCCTCTTCCGGCCGCTCCTTCCCCAACATGGCGGACAAGTATCTGGTACCGGTGAGTGTACAGGGGGATACAGTCCGGGCGCTCCTGGACTCAGAGTGTTATCGCTACCTAGTGCATCAGTGTCTGGTTCCGCCTAAGGCATTAGTTAAGGGCAAGGAGGTGGGGATTCGCTGTGTGCGCACGGTGACGTGCATTATTATCCAATGCCGCAGGTGTCTTTTGTTCCGAGGGGCCAGAAGCATAGGATTGGGTGGACTTTAGTGCGGAAAACGGATAAGGCAGATGAAGGCGCCTCTGGTTGCCACCGGGGAGGGGCCTTTCTCACGTGGAGGGGTTGACCCGGGCCGCGAGGCACGGGTGGCGCCTACTGGTTGGGGAAAGGACCTGACTAACCTCCCATCTTTTGCCAGGGTGGCGGATTTTCCCCTGGAACAGGACCAGGATGAGACGCTGCGGCAAGCTCAGGTGCGAGTTGCTGAGCTCGGTCCTCCTGATGGTCCCCAACCCCCAGGCACTTTTCCTGAATTCCGGTGTCTAAATGATCATTTGTATCGGGTAGACCCGGACCCCAACACTAAAGAAGCGCGTTGGCAATTGCTAGTTCCAAAGCGCCTTAGGAAGATGGTGTTTGGTGCGGCCTATTATAGCCCGATGGCCAGACACTTGGGGTGGGACAAGACAGAGCGGCGAGTCACGGAACGATTTTCTTGGCCGGGCCTTCGTAACGATGTCCGGAGATGGTGGAGGGTGTGTCCGGAGTGTCAAAAAGTTAATCCGCCGGCTATACCAAAAGCACCTTTGTGCCTGTTGCCCCTTATCGAGATCCCCTTCGACCGAATTGGCATGAATCTCGTCAGTCCGTTCAATAAAAGCGCACGGGGGCATCGATTCGTATTAGTCATTGTTGATTATGTGACTCGGTATCCGGAAGCTTTTCCTCTCCGCAACGCGGATGCCAATAGCATTGCGGATGCCTTATTGTCCCTGTTCACCCGAGTCGGTTTTCCGAAAGAAATTCTCACAGACCAGGGCACAGCATTACTGTCACGGACATTGAGGGAATTGTATAGACTTTGCAAGATACAACTGAATAAAACCGATATCTACCACCCACAGACGGATGAGTTGGTGGAACGGTTTAATTGAAAAACATGTTGGCAAAGTTTATCCAGGATGATAAGTGGAATTGGGACAAAATCATCGACCCCCTGTTGTTCGCCGTACAGGAGGTTCCCCAGGCCTCCGCGGGGTTTTCCCCCTTTGAGTTGTTGTATGGCAGGCGGCCGCGGGGTGTGTTGGACCTCATTAAGGAAACGTGGGAGCAGGGTCCACGCCCTAGTAAGAACGTACTGCAGTAAGTCATGGACTTCCGAGCAAAACTGCACTCTTTGGGCCAACTAGCACATGAAAATTTGCTCGTGGCCCAAGGCAGACAGCGTGCGGCGTACAACAGGGGGACGCACCTACGCTCTTTTGACCCGGGCAATAAGGTTCTGGTCTTACTCCCCACGTCTAGCTCCAAATTGTTGGTGCAGTGGCAAGGGCCCTTTGAGGTCACGCTGGGCGTGGGGGAGGTTGACTATGAGGTGGTATGCACTGACCGAGCGTTCATAGCAATTAAAGCGGGTCTGTGTGGGGGACCTGTGCTTGTTAACCCTGACTTCTCCAAAGGCTTTGTGTTGCAGATGGACGCGTCGGAGCATGACGTGGGAGCCGTGCTGACCCAGGAGGTGGGCGGGGGCCGTGCTGACCCAGGAGGGTGGACGGGGTGGAGCATCCTGTCATCTATAGCAGCAAGAAGCTCATGAAGGACACCAATTCTTGGATCACCCGGTGGTATCTCGCCCTGCAGCCTTTTTGGTACCACCCACCCGGGGCTCAGAACGCCGCGGCCGACTTCCTCTCCTGGCTGGGGGGGGGGGGGGGGGGGGGGGGGTGGTTTACCGGCCCCTGGGTAGGGTGGGGGGGG
>JAOYSI010073936.1:3918-19208 GCA_025775065.1 Hiodon alosoides | reverse complement strand
ACTAAAGTAGCTATCATGTAAAGGTGTGCTGCACAGAAAGAAGCAAACTGTTGTTATAGGGTTGAAATTGGGTCAGTCACTTGGTGTCTGTTTTCTTTTTAGTTTTTTTTTGCTTTTTGCTCCCCCCCCCCCCCCCCCCCAACTGCGTCAGCTGGTTCAATGGGCTCTGGAAAACACAGATTCAGCCTAGCAGAGATCCTGAACCACGGCTATGGCGAGCGGGTGGAGGATTCGCCCGTGGGTTCAAAGTCTCTAGAAGAGCTGGAGAGGAGCCTGGGATCAGCTCAGGTATGGAGGTATTGCTGTTCTGCCCCGGCTGTAAGGGATGCTAATATGGTGTGATATGATGCTAGTATAGTAAACTGGCTGTGACCCAGTAAAAATGGTATGACTCTCTGCTGTTTAACTATGACCAGCATCACCTTTTAAATTATTAATTGTACGGAACAATTTTCTTTTCGTTTAGTTAATTTTTTAGTTTAGTTTAAAGCCATAAGAACGGATGAGAAGACGCCTGGATCAAGTAAGGAAAACAGGATATCTAAAATCTGTTGTGTTTTTAAAAAATGTTTTATTGAAGGTTCATTTGGTGATGAAGTCCTTTTGACCAGTGGCAGTGTAGCGCCTGGTCGCAAGGTGGGCCCTCACCCAGTCCCTCTTTTGTCTTCTGTCTCTGCAGGACACCGAGATGCCCCTGGAAGAGCTGCTGGCGCTGTACGGGTATGAGGTGTCGGACCCCCATTCGGAGCACAACGGCGAGCCCAGCGAGCTGCCGGCCAGCCTGCCTGACATGACGCTGGACAAGGTGGGGGCGCTAGGCCGACACACACGGCGCCTCTGCAGCGCTCCATCTTAAACCGCTCACGAACCCCTGTGCATGAAGCCACTTTTACAGATACTGGAGGAAAAACAGAAGCATGAAAGTTAGGGCGAAAGAAAAAAGTAAAAACCTGCTGTCAGTTTACCTATTGCTACCTATCTTAAGCTCCCGCCCTCCTTTTGTACTGTGAATAAATAATGCTTTAATGGAGCCTCAACATTCAAATGCATGAAATGGTAAGGGAGCGGAGAGCTGTTCTCTGACAAATGGTCATTGTTTTACTTAACTACACCATTCTGCCAATTCTGCCTGCATGGCAAACACCAAGAGACATTCTATTGGCAGTATGAAGGGGGTTCAGCAATCCGCGTCGAGATGTGGACAAATGCTCACTTTCCACACATCATCTGTTATCATTATTATTATTATTATTATTATTATTATTATTTTTATTATTGCATGTTTATTTGATAGAATAGCTGCGATAAAATTGGCAATTTCTCTGTTCTCAAAGAGATGGTCGAACGATGGAGCCTTTCATGAGTTTGATCCCTTGCCGTAAATGTGGGGATGCGATGGTTCTCCCCAGGATCAGATTGCCAAGGACTTGCTCTCAGGAGAGGAGGAAGAGGAGACGCAGTCATCGGCAGATGACCTCACTCCCTCCGTCACCTCCCATTCGTCCGATATCTTCCGACGTCATCTCCGGGGTATGACGCTCTGCTGCAGAGGGAGTGGGAGAGGGGGCAGTGTCTCGACATCGCACTGGTACTGTAGATATGTTAAAAGTTGTTAAAAACATCTCTGTAAAAATATTTATCCTTTGAAATCACTCCTTAAGTCAAAAGTTATGCAAACTGCCCAGAATCTTTTCAACAGGTAATAATTGTGCTGTTAAGGAACATTGGATAGTTTGAATTGTTTAGTATGTTGCCGTATTTAGGGCCTCCAAAGCGTTCCCTCGTGTACAGACAAGGATGGGAATCTGTGCCGTCTCGTGTGCCTGTGCTAGACCCGCTCGTTATTTCTCTGGTAGGGAATACCACAGGTGAGAAAATAACGAGCCCTGTGTCTGGATTGCTGTGCGCTTGTTATGCCTGTTTACATTACTGTGTAATGCCTTTCCAGCCCACTGCTTAGCAGATGAAGACAAAGAATCCTGCGGCTCGTTGGATGAGAATACGGATGGCAGCTCCATTCCCTCCAATGACGGCCACAAGGTGAGGGATTGTGAATGGTGAGGAGCTCCGTGAACACACTGCTGACCATTCAAACGCCTGGATCCACATTAGGGAACGAGCTACTGGGCGTGTGTTTATTTTTTATTTATTTCAACACCGGGTCAACGTGACGACTGTTTGATTTTTCAGGACATCATGGTGGGACCACAGTACCAGGCTGCAATCCCTCCCCTCAGCACTTACTCCTACCGAGAGAGAGGTAAAGTTATTTTTCCATCTTAATGTTGATGCGCTGCTTGTTTTGGCCAATCGATCGTCCTGTGCCGCCTGCCACCGCTCTCCTCATGTACGGTTGCTCTGTGTCCCATCCCGCCCGCTCCTCCCCAGCCTATGAGAACGAGGACCAGCTCCTGTGGGCTCCGGGGGTACTGTCGGGGGAGGCTGTGGAGGAGTTCCTTCTGCAGGCCCAGAGAGGGGGCAGCGAGGAGGTGCACATGGAAACTCCCATGTCCGGGCCCATCATTAAGGACAGCGAGCAGGTGGGACGTCAATAGAGCCCAGATCCAGACATTTAGTTTAGTAGGAGCGGTTAGAAGCCTTTCTCTTGCCATGTCGTCTCCAACTGGCTTTCCTCGATAAGTGCGTACCCATCGACAGTCTTTGTGTGGGCGGACAGGTCCAGTACGGACACACTGGAGCTGGTGGACTAACGTTGGCTCAGGAGACGCTTCTGTGGCCACAGCTGCTGTTTATCTCTGGAAGTCCTGAGAAGTGCAGTGGATTCTTGCCCACGGCGATGACTTCAGTTAATGTTTAAACAGCAAGCATTGGAAAATTATTTTAACATGGGAGGGAATTATATTCATGAAAAATACTGGAAAAGTTAATAAAATACTGACATGCTCTGCTGGTTGTGTCATAGCGCAATATTCATGGGTGACAGCAGACACACCCCTGCCACTCTGAAGTTGGTTTGAAATCAAGCATTTTATTCAGGCTTTGTCATTATCTTACAGGATTTTTTTAACCTTGATTATGGTTGTTAGATGCAATTTGTTTCAGCGCTGTATTTGCCGCAGGGATGTTTGAGTTTTCAATAAGAAAATACACGATAAAGATGTTGATATGCTCCAAGCAGCAAGATTCTTGTCAGATTGCATTAACCAGGCCAGCAGCACTGGCGTCGCCCTCTAATGAAGTTGTAGAGGACGGTCCCGTATCTGGAAACAACCTACACTGCACATGTTCCACTGCCAGTGAGCCGATCAGGACATTTGCCCCATTCATGCTGATACCGACTTTGGCAACTTTCATTCTCTCTCAATATCGTTTTCGTGTTTCAGATTCCTTAGAATTTTTTGCTTGTGTTTGGTGGGGAATAAAAGCATCAGTAGCTGTACTGTCGTGTGTAAACGTCCCGCGCAATTTGTGCGGAGTAAAGTATTGCTGCATAAGATAAGTGTGAACCAAGTTCGCTTGGCTGTGAGCTCTCCTGCAGCGTGTCACGGATTTGCTTGTCTCGCCCCAGGCGCTGTACGAGCTGGTCAAGTGCAGGTTCAACACGGAGGAGGCGCTGAGAAGACTGCGCTTCAACGTCAAGGTGTTCCGGGGTACGTGCCTCCCATACGCGGCGTGGCCCGAGGTCCGAGGTCACTGCTCCACAATGCAGGATTCGGGCCATTCTCGGGACAGGTCCCTCACTACCCTCCTCCAAAATGATCTACCTGTCTCTGCAGAGGAGCTGTGTGCCTGGAGCGAAGAGGAGTGCCGCAACTTTGAACATGGGTACCGGGTCCACGGCAAGAACTTTCACCTCATACAGGCCAACAAGGTGTGTCGTCGCAACCCACTGCGTGGAAGCTACAGGGATAGCAAGAAAACCAACGTAAACAGTTACACATCCACAGGCACTTTGATGTATTTTTACATTTCACATTTTAGTTAGCAGTTATTCAGAGCAACGGAAAATAGCTGTAACCGGTACAAAGGGTCAGGTGCGATGTAGAGACCATGCTAAAATGTCCTGTGGTTAAGAACCGCAAGGAGGTCCTCCTTGTGGGAGTACACTATACAATATGCTGATACACGGCACCAACAACTTACTTCATCAGACCGCTTGACTAAGAATACAACTTGTGCTACAGCAGTGCCACTGCGAGCATTCAACCTTCACTGGGTCAAATGTTTGATGGTTTGTGCCTCCACGGTCAGGTGCGAACGCGTTCAGTAGGGGAATGTGTGGAGTATTATTACATGTGGAAGAAGTCGGACCGACACGAGTACTTCACCCTGCAGACCACCAAACTGGGGCGTAAGAAGTTCAGTCTACAGTCGGGGACCATGTAAGTAAAGGTTGCAAGAAATGCAGCAGGAAATCTGGATGCCTCTGCGCTGTAAATCCCTCCCTCTGACCCTAGGGGGCGCTTCTTGTGGAATCCTGGTTATTGTCAGCGGTTGACGTGATCCAGGTTTCGAACCTGCGATCTCTGGGTTATAGTGCCCAGCCAACGGGCCTCTTGAAGGCCTTCAAAATCAGATTCATGCGAAGTACAAGTAAAAGATAAGACGTCATGATTATGAGAGGATGTTATCAGAGGCATTAACTAAGATGCTCAACAGTAAGTGCTCAACAGTTCCCCCCCCCCATTAAAGGAAAGCTTTCTTTCCGCTTTGTTGTCCTCATCTTATATTTTATTTTTGTTAGCTTTATTAAATATTGATTCTCCCACGCATCTTATTGTAATCCTTCAGTGCACTGATAGAGTACCTTGTCTCCCTGTTCAATGGCCATAAGTAGTGCTCGTCTAGCCAAATAAATTCTATAATGGGAATTGTCGAGAGCAATCGGCTTTTGCACAAATACTCCTTCAACCACTACAGAAAAAAACCTAATCACAACAATTAGTGACTGTGATTTTGTTATTGTTATAGCATTAGTTTCTGTAATAGTAGTTGTATCTTCTTCATCTAGACAGCATGAATAGGTTTAGCCGCAACTTCAGTGATTTACATTATAGACGCATGGATTTATTTTTAAATACTTTTCTTTTTAGTGTTAAACTCCCATTTTATGTATCATGCATCATATCTGCAGTGCATTCCATTATTTTTTTATTAAATCTTTCAGTTCGTTGGGTTAATATTCAGTTTTTGCATGTAAAGGGCTGCTGTGACTACAGTGAGTATACTGGATTTGAGGGTGCCTCTCGTGTCTCATAGGGAGGATGTGGAGCAGGATGGGGAGGGTGTAGGCATGGAGGGGTCCAGCCATTCTAGCAGTTTTCCTTCTGAACCTGTGACTATGCCTCATCCAGAAGCTCTGGACCGGGACAAGCGAGGTAATCACTAACCTGCCTATCTCCGCTTACACCTCCAAGACTGTTACTGCTTCACGGCCTGCCACCTAAACCTACCTTTTTCTCAAACGCACTGACTTTTTCCTCAATTTGAAAGGGATGTTGTAACCTTGGTGTCTTTAGTAAACAAAGAGTGATTTAGGTTGAATTCTCACTGTACGCAATACGAGCGACGGGTCTGTGGGGCGTGGAGAGAGAATAGTTACAAACGGCTGTGTTTTGGGAAGGTGTAAAAGTCTACTCATAAGCTAGAGACATAAGCTGCCAAAGGCTAAGGAATGGCCGATGGAGGTAGAATGTAGGTAGAAAATTGAGTCCAGTCTGTCTACCTTACTTTAACATTAATAACAGATATAGTTAAAGAGGTTATAAAGTGGTATGGTATAGTAAAAGTATATTCAGGCTGAAGAGCTTTTTATCCCTAAAATCCTTTTTATTAGAGCAGCCTCTGAAACCAAGCTTCATCCATGAATACCCAAAGACCTTTCTCTGTTAAATGTTTTAATTAGTTATATCCCAGGGTTCACATAACTGTGACAGCGAACGCTAATCAAAAATAGAAACAAACCATTATTACTGTCAATTTAGAAGTACTGCGTCAGACAAGGTCTCCTTTTCGCTTTTTAATAAGTTATAATTGCTCTACATTGCACTATGTATATAATGTTCTTTCTATATTAGCCAGTTGTGTAAAATTAAGTCTGTTAAAACTTCAATCTTAATTTGGGGTTGTACGAACACCCGCCATCAGTTACGCGTAAGCGTGACCCTATTGCACTTCAGCCTAATCAGTGCGTCTTTCTGGAAACAGAGCAGACTCTGATGTCTTCGTCATTAGAATTACATTTGTAACAATGATCTGCTCGCGGTGTGCCCAATCGCCCCTGTGTTTTAAAAAAAAAAATTTATTGCATTCCTTTCATACTTACATTCTGGTTCTCTTTGGTTTGCATTTTTTCTGTAATTCAGTTCAGGCCTGGTTCATTTTGTGTGTCATTGCATCTGTTCCGTTGGCTCTGCCACTGCCCATTTGTTTATGTCTTTACTTTGTGTTATCCGTCCATCTTTCTGTTCATGTGTGGGCCCAGAAGAGGAAAGGCTGAGCGTTTCAGACCACTTGCAGGGTCGCCCGCGCCGGACGCCCCGTTTTCAATTAAAACCCTGAACTCTCAGCACACGGGCCACTCAAACCATGTAAGGCCTTGCAGGTAAAAGACAGAGCAAGAGTGGGATGGGGGAGGGGGCCAGCTGCTATTAGACTGGCCGGGTCGCCCACAGCTTAAACACGCTGTAACACAGACCTCTTGGCCTCCCTCGGTTTGAATGGTGCTGGGCCTTCAGGTCTTATTGAGCGTTGTAAAAACTGCTGCCGTTTTCTGGAAGATTAGTTGTGTTGGTGTGTCCATTTGTTCAGTGACTGTTCCTGTTTCCTCACTGTGCGGGTGTAGGTGTCGAGCTCGAAAGGGAGGTCACAGAGCTGTGTGGGACTTCCGGCCAGCTCTCCCATTTCCAAGCCCGGGAGGACCTCCAAGGGCCTGGTGCAGACCGTACCTGTTCGGTCAGCTGCCCCACCCCACCCCAGGCTCAGCTGAACATTCCCCCGGGGACCCATGGTGGCACCCCTCCCCCCGAGCTACTGGGCCCTGGCTTCTACCAGCTTCAGTTGGGGCCCTTCCTCATGGACAGCCGTTTCTCCCTGTCGTCAGCCTCGCCTCCGCCGACAACCGCTGTCGCCCCTGCTGTATCCGTCCCATCTGAGTTTGGGCCTGTTGGCAGCTTTCTATGTCCCCCTGTCCTGCGCTCCCCTCCTGGCCAGCATCCCCATTCCCTCACATAGTGAAAAGTGGAGGGCGAGGGCGGGCGGGGGTGAGGGAAGTTTGGGGGAGTGGGGGGGGTTCAGTGCTCACGCACAGCCATACCTGTCTGATTTTGCTGATTTCCCTTAACCTGGAGTGCCCTTTCAGTAGAGGGCACATCAGCCTGTCTCTTGAAGGGGCATGGTTAAAGTGTGACCCATGACAAATGGAGCTCCACAAAGTAATTTACAGGGCCTCTGCTGGAGCAGAGAAGCCTCCCGAGCTGTCACCTTCTTGGCCGCTACAGCCATAAGTGGGAATAGGTCGTCGTGTTTGTCTGGAAACCCAGCTGGAGGGCAGCCAAGAGCTGATCCTTCTCCTCTTCCTCCCACTTGTCTGCCACCCCCATTGGGTGCAGAACACACTGTGCGCCCTCTCCACTGAAGCAGCCGTGCCTCTACATCTCACCCTGCCCAAAAGAGGAAGGGCTGAGCCGTGAAGTCGGAATGGAAGAGCCTGGAGTTCCGTATGGTTGATTGTGCATCAGACCCCCTGAACAAACTGATTTTGTCACTGAATTGGTTTCCCCATCCACCAGTGGCTGAGATTTCACTGTTTAATTTAGTGGTCCTGGGTCCACTCTGCTGCAGTGAGATTAGAGGTTCCGTATCAAAGCACTGGACTATTGTTTGATTCAACCAAGTAAATTTAATCACTCTTCCTGGTACCAACAGTGTGGAAGGTATGAAAGTTGGAAAGAGGCCGTTTCTCTCTGCGTCTGGTATTGTTTTGCCTTTTAAAATGTTTGGATTCTAGAATCATGTCCTTCACAGAATGTTCCTTAAAATGGCCTAGTAGCCTGCGTAGACATGTTAGACTGTGTGAAGTGCCAATATTTCAGCTAGCTAACCTGCTAAATACAAAGTTTCTCAGGTAATATAGCTTTGGGTTTCTTCCTGAACCTAAAGCCGCTTTGTGGACAGAAGTGGGGCAACCCTTAGGGGCATGTGGAACGGCCAATGCTGGGATTTTTGCAGGGGTGGTTAGTGGCATGGCCATTGGCAGAATTTGGAGAAATGCATGGGCCCATGTTAATGCCCCGGCATGGGGCAGCGCGGACGTCTTCATGTAAAAGCTTCTCTCTGCCACCGAAGACTCTGTCATTGGCTGGTGAATGTCAGGCAGCACGGAATCCCGTCGCTGGGTCTGTGCTTTCTGTCCTCACCTTTGTAAGACAGCCTGCCCGGTGTGATTGGAAATAAGCCGTCCTTTCCATCCCCACGAGAGGGATGTTATTTATTTAAATTTGTGTTACTTTTTTCCCCCCCAGTCCTGAGGGAAGGAATAAATATTTTATTTTTATTTACAGTTTTACGAGAACACTGGGGAGGAAAGACGCAGCCTTTCGTTACACTTTTTAAACTATTTTTAGGAGGGGGTTATTATTTTTATTTTATTAACGTTAATGATGTTGAATTTTGTACAAATCAGTCAATTAACTTATACAATATTCTTACCTGAACACTGCACACTTATTCACACCCGAACAAGCACATACAACCACTCAGACAACATTACAGCTCATGTCTTGGAAATAAATCTTGTGATTGATTATTTAATTAAAGTTGGTCGTGTTTCCTTTCCCCTCCTATATTGCATGATCCTATGGTTAGAAATCCAAGAATTAACGGAATTAGTGTTACTAGTGATGTTGCTTTCGGCCAATAGAGGGCAGCACAAGAGGTTTGTTTTATTTGCGTCATGCAATTGTGCTGTGTTTGTGTATGTGTGTTTTAGAAAACACTAAATTTAATACAGTGCTGGTCAAAAATAAAAACAGGAAGCCCCAAAGCAAGAACAATTTACGAGACTCGTAAATTAGAATAATGGTATTGGTCCATGAACCATATCAAGGGATGTAACGCATCTCAGTGACTTCCGTCTTACGTGAAAACAAACGCTCATCAAGTTATATTTTTATCCTATACTCAATAAAGCAATGCTGTGACAGTCGGCAATAGCCTAACGATGTTCCGAGGCTCATGATTGAATGAAACCACCTGTGCACTGATATCAGATAGTAATGAAACCATGTGTTACCGTTGTCACAGATGTACGGGTGTAGTACGAATTTCCCAATAGAAATTCTGGACCTAACTATCCTCCGCAAGTCATCGCTTTTAAAGTCATTTTTAAATGCTCCAGCTGACTGTATGTTAATGAACTATATTATAATGTGAGGGGAGGGCGGGGTTTGCTAAATTTATGTTCTAATTGAGGAAAGTTAATGGGGCGATATTAATGTGTCGTTATTATAAAGCCTCTTCAGGGATTTTATATCCAGTGCTAATTATATTGGAGCGGAAGTTTCAATTTTAAATGATTGAGAGGGGAGAAGCGCTGTGCGCTCGGTAACTTCTACCACCCCACTGTTTCTGTTCTTGTTTACTAAATTTGATGATGACTTCGTCGTCTCGTCTTTTTCTATGAGATCACTACATCAATTCCCATCAATATTAAATATAATTTTACCATAGCCAATTGTATTGGGTTTAGGTAGCCTTACAAACAGCAAAAACAAAAATATAAAACGGTCTGCATTTTGTTTTGAAATAAGGCTGGGGATTACTAAAATTAAATTACTAAGAAGCTTCGTAAACATCAACGCATCTTATCGCAAAAGAAAACCGCAGAAGTTCGTGAACAAACCTTGAGGAAGATCAGATTGTCTCAAAGTGAGCGCACGGTTTATGCGCACGCTTTTCGGGCCGCTACAAAACGAAATATTCACGTCGCATAAAGGTAAGGAAAATTGATCAGAAAGAAAATAATTAAAAAAAGGAAACTTTATTTCCCCTTTATTATCCGCTGTGGTATCTTTCAGAAAGTTTTGTGTACATAGATATACAAGATATTAATTGCTATTGTCGTTTTAAATTAATATTTAAGTGTTTGCAAAAACTGATTCCTTCCGTACTTCGGGGGCTGGTTTTAAAAGTGCATAAAAGTGTATGATAGACAAGTGAGGGGTTTAGACGCATTCCTTTAGACACCTAACCTCTAACGTCGTTTCATCTTTGGACCGGGCTCCAGTAATTCTACAATGTTTGGGTTTTTTTTTCAGCCATTCAACTAGACTGATATTAGATACGCTAAAGCGTAACTCGTACGCCGTTCTCCGGCAGTATTCTTGAAACTGCAATAAGTCAGTGTTCATATGTACATTGGCCGTTATGTATAGGCTACATTTAAGCACGTCTGTAATCTTAGTAGCATTAGATTTGGCGCTGCCGGTGTTGTTAGTATTGAGCAAACATTGCCATCAAAGTGTTGGCGATGAAAAGTCTTCGGTTATGGTGTTTGTGGTTATTTCCCCTTGTAGACGCATTACTTGGTTAAACTTAAAATTATTTTACTGATATTTTCCTACTATGAACACGGGGCTTAATAGTAGTTAATTTGTCAGACCATATAACTACCAAATGTTTTACTAGTCTGAAGTCATGAATATTAGATGGTAGTAATACCTAGGCAATGTTAACAGATGTTCAGCCACAGAACTTCCACTATTAACGTCTGAAGCTGCATTATTTTTGGGTCAGTTTCAAACCAATAAGTCTGGGTCGTTTCGTTTGAAACAATGTATCAATGTGGTCGCAGTTCACACGCGCTGAGAAGTGTGTCTTTGGTCAATTCAGTGCATTGACAACACAAACTTTCTTCAAACTTGTTTTTTTATTTGGACGGAGGTTTATCCTTCTCTGAGTTGCAGTCAATACTTTTTTTAAATGTGGCGTTTTTTGAAAACGAACTCGGTAGGTTCGAGACACTGTTCTCTGCGTTGCATTTTGAAAGCTAACACATTAAGGTTCGTTTTGGAAAAGGAATCGCCCCATATCGAGGACGGTAGTCAGGGATTAAGCAATATTCACCGAACTCTAAAAATATAATCGACAAGTATAGGTTAATGGAAAAAATCAGTTTAATCCGAAAAACTTGTCTAAAAAAAGCATATGCTAATAATTATGCAGCCGTATATCAATATTACGCTCTGTGCAAAACCGATTAACTGTTTTGTTTAGCGCTGGGGCAAATACACAGGTTCCATGCAAACGAAGCCAATGCGTTAATGACTTATGACTTACACAATAAACTAAAACACAACTTTTTCCAAATTAGCGTCCAGACTTTTTGTTGTTGGACGGAGGTATATGCTTTTCTGAGTCGCAGTAAGGACTTGTTATAAATGTGGCGTTCTAAGTTAGTTACTTTTAAGGTTTGCCATCCAAAACGTAAAAAGCTAAAACATTTAGTACAACAAACGCTGCCGTCTCTTGCAGCGCTTGGCGCGGACTCTCAGTGCTTGAAAAACCCAATGCCAGCATCCGCACGGCAGCACCCACACGGCAACACCATTGGCAAAGACACTGACACTGCCGTTGTGGTACATTAAAATGATTGTTGAGAAAACAAAAGCCTTAAATTCCGAAAAAAAGCACCAGTGTGAACCTGGCCCAATTCCGGCCCGCAGACAGAAAAGGGCACAAAAGACGTGTGTAGTTGGTTAACTGGACTGAAGAGAGAATCCTTGGACAGAATATATGAAGCAGAACAGCTTACATGATGGGGTAAAATTGCAAGAGAGCCGCCTGGTTACAGCGGTTTGTAACATTCAAGAGCCAACGTAGTTTTAACAGCATGTCCTTGACTGATTTAGCAATTATCGCAGTGGAAAAGAAATAAGAGTACCGGTACAGTATGAATTTTTAAAAATGTTGCTGTAATCTGAATTGTTTTTAACAGGGTTGTAGTTCTGCTGATGGGTAGGAGCAATAGACAGCAGGAATGGAAACTCACTTGGTCGGTGTCTCCTCACAGGTCAAGAGAGCCGTGGAGCCATGGCCTTGATTGGCAGCAGAAGGACTGGATTTCAAATTCTTATTTCGGCGATATGTGTGGCCACAGGTAAGAGTGATTGTTGGCACTTGCTGTTGAACTTGAGCATCAATCTGTTAGAGTGTAAGGCAAATGATGCTGCACAC
Source organism: Hiodon alosoides (assembly GCA_025775065.1). Classification (NCBI taxonomy): domain Eukaryota; kingdom Metazoa; phylum Chordata; class Actinopteri; order Hiodontiformes; family Hiodontidae; genus Hiodon; species Hiodon alosoides. Next base: position 7,013 of record JAOYSI010073936.1, on the reverse strand, counting down.
TCAGATTCCAAGCTCTAAATCTGAGATGTTTCAACTCTCGTTTTTAATGTAGTTTTTTTATGTATTGTGATTTGGGACAAATGGAGAACACCGGAGAGCTTTGCAAGGAATAAAATAAAACGCATTCAAACAGACCAATATTTCTATATAGAAAAATATCCTGCATCAAGGATGAACCCAAGTGCAGCTCCAAATAAGCACACATGATCTTTATTAACCATGGTAATAAACAAGGTACCCAACGCCCCCCTGGAACAAGACAATGACTCACCCTCCGACTGAGGAGAAGCGCAGGGTTTACATGGCAAACAGAAAACCAAATGGGGAGATTGAAGGGCCAATGGGGACAGAGGTGAACATACCAGTGCACATGGGTCTGTGGAATGTTAAGTGAATAATTGGTTGACAAGAGCAAGAAGTTGTGACCGAAAACGAAAAGTTAAGGCAATCTGTGACAGCAGGACATATCTGTCTCTCCCTGAGCCTTGTTGTCAGTTGCTTGAAGCCCCACTCGCACGCTGCCTGACGCACGCCGCCTGACGCACGCCGCCTGACATCTCTGCATCTCTCCTCTCATGCTGGAGTCTATCCCGTCCCCCTTACGGCATCGCCGGTTCTCTCTATCACTGCCAACCGGTAACTTCTCATCCTCTCCACAGGGCCCCCTCCTGCTCCCACGCTGCTGTATTGTGAGTTCCAGGAGCATGCCAACGCTACCTGCCACTGGGCCCTGGGAAAAGACAGCCCCCTGGACACCACCTACACCCTGCAGGTCAACGAGTAAGGCGATGTTCATGTTGCCTGAAGCTGGAGTCCTGTCATGGTCTGAATGGATTGTACCTTAGCACTGGCCATTTCACCCCTTTCAGATCTTTACTACTCATGCATGTCCTTGGCCAGGCCAATTCATGGGATCAATTGCTCAACATTTAAATGTGTTCAACTGTAAAACAGGGGAAAAAACAACAGGAGTAAATACAGAATAAAATACTGGAGTCCAGTGCTGAACCCAAACCACCATCCACAAAGTAGAAATGGCATTACACATATGCCAGCGTACTGCACAATACACGTTTTCAAACATTAAGGGGACGCATGCATGATTTAGTATTTAGGTAATCCAGATTTTAGGTTTAAAACTGTCTAGTCCCACTCGCAGAGCAGAAGTGTAGAAGGCAGAAAACATACAACGATGTACTGAAAAACACTTCCGTTCTGCAGTGGGGACAAGAAAACCATTCATTCCTTCCCCACTTACAGACTTTACTAATTACACTGGAGAAACAGTTGCCTCAAAGAATTATGATGCTCATTAAGGTAATGACTTCAGGGTGGATGTGAAGTATTACATGCTCTACCCCACGCATATGCAAATGAATTTGGTTTGTTTTGCCACCCCCCCCCCCAACTCCCACTCCCACCACCATAACTGCTCCAGACTGATTGTAATTTAATACAGTATTGTTGTTCAAGGATTAATTCTGCATTCAGTGCTGTGTCTGTTTCAGTATCAGCCTGTCTTCATTTGTTTGTAAAAGGCACTTCTGAGTAAAGTATTGTTTTGTTCTTTTTGTATTGTTGTTGAGGAATATGTTCCATCGGGTCTATTAAATATCTGGTTACAAGTTGTATAGCTTCCAGTTTTGCACTTTTTATGTTTAGACAGCTGGATACTGAAACAAATGTGCGAAAACATGGTGCCCATGCTTAAGGATTCAAAACCAGTGTCGGGATTTAAACCCACGGCCTTCTGGTTACTGGTTTTAACCACTAGGTCACGCTGCCCCTTATGGTTAAACGGACAGCTGTGAGGCATTCACATTATTTCCTATTAAAGGACCCCTACCTTTTCATTGTTCATAGGTTAGTATGAGAGTTAAGCTATATCATGTTTTTAAAGGTTACCGAAAACATGCCAGACGTTGCAAGATGGAACTGTGGGTTTCCCTCCCCCCTCGACCCACAGAATAGGCAGAATCTGCATGCAGGGCACAGACTCAGATATTCTGGACGATAAAGGCGCATGACACACTTCCTATAGCTGACTACTAGTGTGCCATAACAATGTCCATCAAAGATGGCTCTTTCAAAGGCTGTTGGAGATGTAGAATAAAAACGACGTATTGTCATGGAAACGCTTGACGCTTGAATCTGCAAAGGGAATCTGAGTTATACTGCTGCAAGTTATTGTTTGAACTAGATACAGGCTATTACTCTTACTTTTTATTACTGTATGAATCAATACATTTATTTTTTTATTACTTATCGTCAGTTTTTTTAAAACATCAACATGGGGTGACATTTTCAAATGACCTTGCAATATCTGTAAGACCTAAAATAGTATGTGGCACGCATAGTAAAATTATCAGATATTTTTTGATATTCTTTTGACTTTCCCATGGATAAACTTTTGGTGTCTGTGGTGTAAAACAGACATGTAATCTGTCTTCTGATTAATCTGCAGTCTTGATTCTTGCCTGGGTAAGTGAAAGCCAATAGGCATTCTGCAACACATGCGCTCACTCATTGTATTTTTGCTGGGTGGCAGGATGTCACAGGAGATAGAGCGAAGCCAGCCTTTAATCAGATACACATCAGATATTTTGGGTAGTTAAGAAAATAGTTCTGTGAAAAAAGCATTTGTGGTGTAATTCAGTCCAAATAGCAAAGCTGCAGGAAACATCATCATCTTCTTCATCATCTTCATCATCATCCTCTTCTTCTTCATCCTCTTCTTCATCTTCATCATCTTCATCCTCTTCTTCTTCATCATCTTCATCTTCATCGTCATCTTCATCGTTATCTTCTTCATCATCCTCTTCTTCATCATCTTCTTCATCATCCTCTTCTTCATCATCCTCTTCATCTTCATCCTCTTCTTCTTCTTCGTCTTCATCATCTTCTTCATCATCTTCTTCATCATCATCCTCTTCTTCTTCTTCTGCATCTTCATCATCCTCCTCTTCTTCATCATCTTCTTCATCATCTTCTTCTTCTTCGTCTTCTTCATCTTCATCCTCTTCTTCTTCTTCTTCTTCTTCTTCCTCGTCTTCTTCATCATAATCCTCTTCTTCCAGCAGCAGCAAAACTGTCCA
>JAOYSI010073935.1:0-19208 GCA_025775065.1 Hiodon alosoides | reverse complement strand
GAAGTGTCCCTATGATAAAAATGACAGACCTCTACATGCTTTGTAAGTGGGAAAACCTGCAAAATCGGCAGTGTATCGGCAGCTTGTTCTCCCCACTGTATATAAAGACATATTAAACAATAAACTGCAAAACTGCATAAAACCCAGAGACTGAATTTATATCAGCAAGAGTTTTTTTGTATAGACGATACATCCAACACGGATTACTAAATGCTTACAATGGACAAACTGCTTCAATACCATAATACATTTTTTGACTATCAGTACATGAAAGAGCACGTAGACAGCTCCGCCAAATTTTTAACTCAAATTTTATGAATGTGCTAGCAAATTACACATTTTCTTATTTCAAAGCAATACTGAGTAGTAGAACAATTTAATGGTAATCTAGGTAGAACGTTAGCTGTCTAACTAGAAAGTGATTGAACTTGGAGCGGTAGGTGAATAACTTATTATGCAAAGCATGTCCTCAAAGAATAGGAAATTAGCATATCGATGATGCTGATCTCTAACCTGCTAATACTTTTTGGTATTTTCTGTAATTTTATTATCAGCAGATTAATTTAAATCATAAAATGTGAAGGGGGTGAAGAGGATAAAAGTAATGCCTTTCTCCTTATAGCCAGGCATTCAAAAAATAGGGAGAGGGAAGTAGATCAGGTAAAGCACAGTCAAGGGCCCCTAGTCAACCCTGTCTGTTAGCAGTTCTTGAGAATGGGAAAAGAGGGGGAGAAAAGGGGCCAGCACATTGTCTAGTCAGGAAGACATAAGGGCTGCAATAACATACTTTGATAAAGCAATCCCTATCCAAATTCGGGAGAAGCAGGTCTTAAAAGCAGTAAGTTGCAGGGCCCAAAATTAACACCCACTAAACAGGTTTATTTTTTGTGTGGTGGGTAAACTTTTCATGCTAAATGTGGATTGTACAATTTTGGTGGTTACAAGCCAGTAGGCACACTACTGATAACACTAAACTACCTTTGAAGGGGAGACATTTTTATTTCATCTGGATTTGCAGGTAAGTATTGTATTTGTATTACTACTGCTGATTTTTTTTTTTTTTTTAATTAAAAATGTCAATTTTCTAAACACTAAGTGTTTATTAAGTATCAGGCGCCTGCCAAATAGCTGACTACTCACTAGTAGTAAGCCAACTACTCAAACCTCAGCCTAATTTTAAATACCTTTAATGGGGACATCATAGCGGCCTTTCTAGCTAATGTACAAAATGTAATTTTGGGGAGTGATTGGCCAGTAAGTTACAGAAACTAACAAATGCGGAGAAGAATGGAAGCTAAAGTCTATCACAAATAAGTTTTTCAAATATTTTATTTATTTTACTTTTTGCTTTAGTTGCTTAGACACATTTATCCTGTTATATTTTACTGAAGCAATTCAGGTTCAGTACCTTGTTCAACAGTACAACAGCTGGACTTGAAATCGGCAACCTTTTGGATACCACTACACCACCAACTTCTTGTGTGTTTAATGTCATCTTTAAGATGAGCATCCAACAATAGCAAGCCAGCTAGCTACATAATATACACTACACTGCCACCAAAACAAATGATAAATCTCAAAGATGTAGACTTTAAAGTTTTGTTTTATGTTGGAAGCCAAACCGGTATCCATCCGACAACACAAGCAATTTTTATAGGAACTATACAACCGTGGCGTAATATTAAGTTTAATAAAAATTAGAGCATCATCATAATTTTAGAGAAAACATATTTAGCTACCAACTTTTTTTCTATGCACAGGTGTTGTATATCCCAGATTATACACATTTGTTGAACTCTCAGCGACAATGTTCTCCATTTGAATGCTGGCTTGTCAGTCAAGAAATAAATTAAGTCTACTCAAAGTTTTGTACTAGTATCTTAGTCTTGGAACCGAGAAAACATTCATTGGGGATAATGGATTTTAAAAGAAAACCTAGGTTTCACGTGGAACTTTATAGTCGTTTCCAGGTATTTTATATTTGGGCAACAAAGAAATCCATGGGTTGATGTCCTGAAAGCCCCCCCCCTAAAAAAATACATTTTCTCTGTATTCTCTGTATTAGCTGTATTCCAAAACAATCCATTAAAGGGGAGAAAGCAATTGGACTAATCATGACACTCCTCCAAAGTAACTGCTCTGACTGATCAAGGAAGGCAAATTAAAATGAAAGCACATTCACTGAGACTTCCAGTTTCAGTGACTCAAGGTGCAGAATTAAAGCTTGCTTGAAGCTGCGCTTATCAACAAGCAACTGGGCTTCCGTAGGCACTCCGTTTTGGGACAGCCAATACTCTAACTCGCAGACTAGAATAATATACCCTAAGCAAATCAAACTACCACTGAACTTAATAGAGAAGTTTCGGACCACAGCATTCAATATAAGTTCATAATTTTGACTTGAATTTAAAGAAAGCTAGAACTTAAAGGAAAAAATAAGCAAAACCAAACCCTTTCTTAAAATTACTTGAAATCATCAATTGGAAAACGGACTTGGCATGGTGTTCTTGGGGCATCCGCATCAACACTTACTAGGGTGCGGTGGGGTCCGGGAGGCAGATTTCAAGACAAACTGCCTACCCAACTAACCCCCCTTATCCCTGCAGAGTGAAAAATATAAACAGTGGGTCTGCTGTGTTAAAGGAAATTACCTCCCAGAACCACTGGCAAATGTCCAACTCAGACATTCATCTGCTTTCCTCTTGCCTGACTCATAGGCACGCATAGTGAGCGCAAGGGAAGGAAAGTGTAAGGAGATCGAGAACGAGAGAGAGGGGGAACGATAGAACACAATTTCTATAGATGACGTAGAGATGAATTAATGAAAATGAAATAATTCCAGCATTATACAACCATAGAGATTCTTTAGCAAGAAATCAATGTTTTGCAGTATTGCAGAAGGGGCCATGAAATATCTGAAATGTTTTGTTTTTTTAGAATTCTTTGGAGTGCCAAGCCCAAAAGACACACCTCTTTCATAGGAAGGGTAAGGGTCAGAAGAGTGAAGAGGAACACAAATTTCTGCATAATGTGTAGCATATTCCGAAAGGAGAGACTATTCTTGAACATCAGCTCTGGCCGAACTTTCAGCTAATGGTCATGAAGTACCAAGAGAAATCCTGAAAGCATTACGACTTTTAGATTTGTTGCAGGTAAGGAAAATTTAAGAAAACTAAGATACCATTTATACAAAGATCTAATCACATCGTTCTAAATGCATAGAAAACAAAGTGTAAGATTGCTGTGCTTTAATTTGTGCTAACAAAGAAAAAAACCCACCAGTCCATCCCACCTAAAATGATTGCATCTCTGTTAAAGATAACATAAAAAGGGGGCCCCCTTACAAAATGCTTTTCTAACATTTAGAAATCCAAGCGGGCGGCAAAAAGCATGAGGCTACGAAGTATCCATACACATTTTTAAATAACCATTTTCAGTTTAAAAAAAAAAAAAAAAAAAAACTTAAAAAATAATTGGCTCTAGAAAAATTGCCAGCCAAATACCGTGGAACTACATTGATTTTTTTTTCTCTTTCTTTTCTTTCTGGTGTTTGGTTATTTTAACACATTTTACCACAAAATTTGCATAAACTAAAAGCTTGCAAAGATGTATGCATTACAGTGGAGGCTATGAGCAGCAGAATATGAACCTCTTAAATCATTAAAAGAAACTTGCTCGGACAACTTTAAGGGAACTACTTGAATCTGCAAAAGGCTTAGGGGAAATTTTCCATTAAAGACTATTAGACTCCTAATTGTCTAAATTTAAACTGACACCAGATATTTGTTTTCAATAGCTTGATAGAAATAACTAAGAACATTAAATATTCAGTTTTTATAGAGATCCTTTTAAATGATAAACATTTTTACTGTTGTGATACTGTTGTGTCTTATAGAAGAAACTTTAAAACATAATAAGTGCTGGTAATTCTGGAAAAACAGTTTCCGTTTCATTTCAGAATTATTCTGGTAGGATATAGAGCCAAGACTAATTTGGGTATAATGTGCTATAAAATGTCCTTTAATTATGTCAGTTTTAACAAATGACCTAACCGTTGTTTATGTTAGTCCTTAGGATAAATGACAGCTTAAGAGACATTATGTTATTGAGCATACACTGTAAGCTTAAAAACCTGATATCCTTTTATTAATTCTTAATTTAATTCCTATTCCTTTGTGGAAGAACAGCCCATTGATGGATTACTGACAAACGTAAACTGAGGAAGCCTATTCCTCTACTATATATATATATTTGGAACAAAATCGAGCAATTTTGCCCGACGCTTTTTGGGAAGAAAATTAAAGGAATGAGCTGCTTTTGAATTGAATCAGCAGCAGCCCTGCTTTCTTTCCCTGCCTATGGGACCCAGCGATCATGCTGACCAAGCCTCACGAGATTTCCAAAGAAAAGCTACAACTCACAGCAAGATCAGCCAAAACATTTCCAATCAAGAGATGCCCCTGCTGGCACTAAACAGCTCGGGGCAGGTCAATGTCTCGGATGCCCATCTGGTGGCAGGAGGTGAGCTACACTGGCCATCTCTGCTCATCGTTTTGGTCATCATCCCCACCATAGGGGGTAACATCCTGGTGATACTGGCTGTCTCCCTGGAGAGGAAGCTGCAGAACGCCACCAACTACTTCCTCATGTCCCTGGCAGTGGCTGATCTGCTTGTGGGGCTGTTGGTGATGCCCATCGCCCTCATCACTGTGCTCTTCAGTAAGTACACACATTACCATTTGTCAAGCAACAGTGTAAATACATCAAGTTAAATGACAATTTTAACTTTGCAGACTTATAAAACTATAATACTGAAATACCAGTAAGATTGAGCTCTAAATGAGGTAACCGAAACCTCAAATTCCTGCTTTCAGCTTAGCCTCTAATGCCACCAAGCCCTAATCAATCTACTCCATGTCAGATTGAACAAGTAGTGGCAATAAAACATGTGCTTTACATTGGACAGAAATAAATAAAACAAGCACACAAACAGAAGAGGTGGTGTAACTAGAGTACGTTGAAAACAGCTGCCATCAGCCACAGCACACAGACAAACAGAAAAAATAAAAATGTAACATTTTTGCAGCTCTGGACAGACTTAAGTGAAGTGCCTAAAGATTCCTAAACCTATGATAAATATCAGCAGATGAACCACACTCTGCTGAGGGCGAAGCAGTCAAATCTGCAGTGGGCCATGATACTACAGTCAAATTCTGAACCCGTTACCCAAGGGAGCAAGTCCATTGCTCATCCTAAGGACATCACTCCACATGGAGCACTTCAAACTCATGCGAGAAAAACTGGAGAAGAGAATGGCCAACAGCATAAATTGGTCTAATATTAAAAACAATCTACACCAACATATCCAAACAAAAGGTACACATGCTTGTGTCCTTAGAGGCAGTGACTGATCAGTCATCTTAAAGTAGGGACACGCTATGATTTCAAGCTGTTTTCTGGGGATAATAACTGGATTCATACCATTATGATCTTCATAGAGATCAGTAATGTTCTGCTTTAAATATTAATTAGTCCTCACAACCATGTAGCTAAATTTGTTTTCTGCTTTTTTATGCGGTATTCACAATAGCAGCCCATCACTAATACTACAGCCAGAACTATTACAAACCATTCACTTTGCTACTTTATTGTAGAAATAACCCAACATTCTACATCTCCAGCCCATTTTCTGTGGCAGGAACAAAAGCATATAAAGATGTCATGTAGAATATACTGATCATAAATTCAAGCAAGTAAAACTTAAAAAAGGTACTGACAAAATGTAAGCATTTACATCAGTGACTAAATTTAAAATCCTCCTGGGTTACATCTGGTAATGCATAAAGTATTAAAACAAAAAGCAGACTTAGTTCTGAATAGACTAAAACTGAATATAATTTTTCTTTCCAGCAAACGTAATATTAGAAAGTATGGAGAACAACCTTAGGATACACCCTTGCGCATTTTTCAAAGCACTCAGTTTGTCAGGACTTGCACAAGCTAGTCAATATCAACGCTTATCTGGTAATGCATAAAGCGTAAAAAACAAGCAGACAGGAAACAATGCATTCTCATAGTGTAACCCAAAGTCAAATTTACCAATTTAAAATGGTTTCACTGCAGTAGACTAAAAATGTAAAAAACTTTAAGGACTAATCAAAACATCATCTGAAACTGCTTTTGTAAAGTGCAGACCACCAGCATTATTCAGCTCTATAGAAAAAATATTACTGATTACTGGCTACTGTACCCTATAAACACAGTGAGACTGCCCGCTAATGTCAGCGAGAATAGATTAGAAGAGTACAAATTTGCTAGTAAAATCTATCTGAAGAGTTTGCTCAAGGTTCAGACACAGGGGAACAGCATCCTCCTACCCATTTTACTCAAACTACCGTACCTTACACAGGAATTTAACAAACAAGTTTCGATTTGATTGTCAGGGGTAGCTAGTTTTAATACTTTGGTGGTGAGAAGAAATTATTCTCTAGAAATTTTACATAGTAATAACATCTACAGTAACACGGCTGGCAAAAAACACTATTAGCTTGACCTCTTAGACAATAACTCCAGTCACGTTGAAAAGGGTTTAATTAAACGCAACTAATGCTTTAGAAGATATAACTGTCAGATTATAGTGGTTAAAATAGTACCACATCGAATATATTTCTCTAAAAAGTTCTTAAGTTCAAAAAAAGTTCAAATTTGGAATTGGAAACTGTAGTAATGAGTCTCGGATCGTTGCAATCAGCCTCTTCCAATCCAGTCGCCTTCGAGCCAGAGTTCCAGGCACTCTGGAAGAAAAAGACACTGGATTTGAACCTGCTTAGGCGAGCCCCATTACAGACCAAGCCATTTCAGAGACTCAAAAACAATTTACCTTTGTTCTGTAGTTCACTTGCAAGGAAAAAGGAGTATCACGTCAATTTAAAAGGTTTCAGCTCACACACTTCTCCCCCTGTCTCTCAGATTCTGACTGGCCTCTACCAGAGTTCCTCTGCCCCATCTGGCTCTTCCTGGATGTTCTATTCTCGACTGCTTCCATTATGCACTTGTGTGCCATCTCTCTTGACCGCTACATCGCCATTAAGAGGCCCATTCAGCACAGCCAGTTTAAGTCCAGAGCCAAAGCCCTGGCAAAAATCACTGTGGTGTGGCTTATATCTATTGGTATGTATAAGGAAAAAATTTAATGCATGTTTCAGTCAAACAAGCCTGTAATCATTGATATCGAAAGGGTAGCGACTATGGGGTACAACAGGTACCGATTTGATTCAGACCGCGTTACGCCAGATATAAAGCTTTGTCAATAAACAAAAAAATATATAGGTTAAAGGCGACCCTTTTAAGGCAGGCACTTGAAGGTGACCTACATCAAGTGTCAGGTTTTTGCCAAGAAATTCTACCCTAAAGACTTCAAAATTTGCTTCAAAATTTAAGACATAAGTACAGTTTCTGATGTAGAAACTTTTTGAAGGGATATTAATACTACTTTCTGCAACAGGCCCCCAGGATAAAACTCTACAAAAACTTGTTAAAACAAGTTTTTTTAAATCATCTTCATAAAAATCCTCATGTCCGAATCTTGACGATTAGAGATTTGAAGGGGGGGGGGGGCTAAAGAAGAGAATAATCCAATCATTCCTTTTCTTTAAAAAGGACAAGAGCATAGGACCAGAACAAAATGACTAAAAGCCACTTAAGACTTCTTGGCATCAACTACTGGCAAAACTTGACAGAAAATCTGCAAAGTAAAGCAGCTCAAAAAAAATGCAGAAAAAGGATTAATTGAAAAATGCCTCACGAGGACATAAATGTTAAATTTTGGTTGTTCAATACGTTTCTTCTTGCAGACAAGTGAAGTCAGTTAGTACAAGATGAATGCCTCATACATTGATCACAGTGATCAAGTTATCCACAGAAACAAGCAGAACAGATGGCTATATTGGAAAAATTTAATTCTTACATTTCAGAGAATTAAAAATGTCTGATGCTGACAGTTTATACCATTTAAATGCTGCTTTAAAAAAAGACTTTGGATACAAGTTAATATAAAAATTAATGAAATGACTTAAAACCTTGCAAGTTGTCAAAATCAGCTATATTCTTCTATCACAGGTATCGCCATACCCATCCCCATCACAGGCCTGAAAAACTTTCACCTTCCAAATAACATCACTTTCAACAACAAACACACTTGCCTGTTAAAGCCCGACAGTTTCAGACAGTTTATCATGTTTGGCTCCCTGGCAGCTTTCTTCATCCCTCTAACCATTATGATGGTCATCTACATTCTAACCATCCATGTGCTGAGAAAGAAGGTTTGTATGCTCAAATTCAAGGCATCTCAACGCTTCAACAGGCCTACCGTCTTCACAATCTTCCAGAAGGAGCAACCCACAAGCACCTATCCACAGAAGGATGCCATGTTTGATAGCCCCAAGAGGGACAAGGTTTCAAACCACAGCAATCCCACAAAAGCAGAGGAGATTTACAGTCGCAGAATGTCGACTATGGGAAAGAGATCCATGCAAAACCTCAGCAATGAACAGAGGGCTTCTAAAGTCTTGGGTATTGTCTTTTTACTATTTGTGGTTATGTGGTGCCCTTTTTTCATAACAAACATCACCTCTGTGCTCTGCAAGAGCTGTGATTTGAATGTCATTGGAAGGCTGATGGAGATCTTTGTCTGGGTGGGCTACGTCTCATCTGGAATAAACCCCCTGGTCTACACCCTTTTCAACAAAACTTTCCGACAGGCCTTCACTCGTTACATCACCTGCAACTACAGAGAGACAAATCTTTACACGGCACAGCACAGGAGACTAACTAGGATATCGTTCCGGTCATCTGTCACAGAGAACTCAAAGCTGTTCATGAAGAACGGGAACGGCCCAGTAACATACCAGAGTCCACAACGACCTGTACCCATAGGCTCCTCTGCCAGTGTTCTGAAAGACACTCGGTTCCTCACTCAGAATGAGGACCAACGTAGGAAACAAGTCAGCTATGTGTAGCTCAACATACATTTGTTGTAAATTTTCTAAGGATTACAGACAAGTCTGCTTTAATCAGGCCAAAATTGTGGTTTATAAGTATGTAATGAAAATGGAAGAGTCAATGTGCTTACTAAACATTCTGTAGGAACATAAAAGTTTTACTCAGGGTGCAGTCACTTATGCTGAGCTTTAAATGAATTAGGGGTTTACTATCAACCACTAGAATATTTTGAACGAGTTATGCGCATAAGCAGATCTTCCTGTGACGCTTAAGTCGACGACACAAAATGCATTTCAAAACACGATTGAAAAAAAAAAAATTTTAATGATTCTGTTCAGCGATAAAATCTCACTTATCACATAAAGATAAGCTAATGTTGCACCCGATTTAACAAATAAGTGTCTGCACTGAAGTTAGCCTAGGAACCGTTTTATAAAATCCAATGACCTGTTGGTACGGTTTTAAAATGTATAGGAAATTGCCAACATTTAAGTGTTAGTTATTAGTAATTAATTTCTAATGGTATCTGGTAACTCACTGCCCTGATGTATAATTTGTAATCAACAAAGTGACAAAAATAAGGACATTTTTTATTTATTAAAACTAACAATAAAATAAGTTACATTTTGAAGTATAATCCTCAACTGTTAGCAATTCTCAACATTCTGTTAAACCCCGACAGACATAGAGGCCGACACCTCAGTGACGCCCCCTCCCTCTCCATAAAATTTTAAATCCTGCTTCCCTGCTTAAATTCCCTTTTGAATGATCAGCAAACGTCCACCCACGTAGTTTGATGTTAATATGCATACTTCCTGCGCAAAATATGTAGAGGTTGGCAGGTCTGGGTTCAACGTGCATAAGAAGAAAATAATTTTTTTTTTTAAATAAGTAACTACAGATCGCAGCCACAAGCATTCACTGTGGCGCACAACCATTCCGTTCCAAATATTAACATTCATTACAATGACGTGGACTATGGCAAGCATAGGATAACGGGAAGCTTTGGTGTGTTTTACAAATGAAAATGTATGCAGGAAACAATCGAAATAAATGACATGCTCCAAGACAAATGTGCTAGGCGTGCAATTGTTTAAAATACGTTACCAATAGCAAATGATTTGGATCTAGTGTTGATGGTAGAGTCTTTAGCATATAGTTCAGAATGCAGGTTCCATGTAGTTTCACTACAAAGTTTTGCATCTTAATTCACTTAAAATAAACATCCCCGCCCACCCCATTTGGGTTAGATTAGTTCCAAACCAGAAAAATCAAAACAAATGTAAATTACCTCAAGTTTGTGTGCCTACTTTACTTGTTTCTGCAAAAAGGAATTTCATGTTTGTTATCACGCAGAATAAAAAAAAAGTACAGAAAATGCTTTTTTGCAGTCACCAGAAGAATCAGAATGTACCAAAGACAACACACATATCAGTGGAAAACAATATCCTTTTAGTGAATATTCACTAGGTATCATCTGGAGAACAGAAGGCAGTTTAAGCTTGGCTAAGAGACAGCCATCTGCTGTAAATTATGACCTAATGCAAACATCATTCAACAGCTGACTGAAAATTAAAATTCATATTTCATAACTTAATTTCCAGAGAAAAATGTCTTGAATGTTTTTATACGGTCATTTGTTTGAATAATTCAACATTTAGACATTGCCATATACCTACTTTACTTATTTATAAAAGCTAGACCAGTGTCACCAAAGAGACATTTATTTAAAATAATGCAATAGACAATAGCATTCTATAAAATTTTTAAAATTATAGTATTTTCCATTTCAACTCTCAATTAGATAAAATCATTCAATTTGCTTTAAGATTATGATAGAATTATATTTGAAATATGCTTGAGGTCAGAGAGCGAATTATACAATGAAAATCGGAGGGGTCGTCAACTTTTTCCTCCAGGGTGTAAAGGGAACCCAGTACAGGATTACAATCCTTACAGGATCTTGCTTGTTTAACAATGTCTGCAATCTACAGATGATAATAAATCCAATTCATTACACCAGCAAAAAAGTTGACACAAAAAGTTTTGTAGTCAGGAGTCACCAACAAAGTATCCTAGTCACTCGTGCGCTGTGTTTGAGTTTTATTGTGCACTGGAAATTACACACAGTATTGCACTGCCATAGTGTCAACATTTCTGTGTATCACCAACCTTATATTGAATTAATTAATATTTCTTCATAGGTCCAGTTTCCATAGTTGTAGTAGGGGGCTTCCATACATTTTTAAAAGCCACTGCAACATTGACTCCCAATGTTGCAGTGGCTTTTAAATTTTTTTCAGACGAGACGATCAACTAACGTCAAGGTTAAGAAATGGTATGGTCCACTTTAGGGGAGTCTGAATTCGTATTACAACTTTCTTCCCGGTATGAATATGGTAAATATATTGTAATCTTTATGATTACAGGTAAGAAACAAATGTTTTCACCTATTTTGCCCCCCCCCAAGTCTTAATTAGGGGGGTCAAAACCCCCCCAATTTCCCTTCTTGCAGTAGGTCTGCCTAGATATCTTTCTTGGAAAAAAAAAAAAATGTCTCTCTCCCCCTGTGGAAATACTGGACAAAAAAAACTTCCACCCATGCTACGGAAAAATGCTTTAGTTGTCAGACTGATTAACACTGCAAATAAATACCCAACCTCATCGAGAATGTATAAAGAATTTTTACTATGACCAGGATTGGCCTAATGTTCCGTGACCATAGAGGCCAATTAGACTACAAACTTAAGTCTAGCAGCCCAGATTCTAGCTGCCCAAACAAACAAAAGAAAAGTGTGTGTGTGTTGCTTTTACATTGGTCTAGATAAGAGTAGAGCTCCATGCTTACATTTTTTCTTTGCAGTTCTAAAATGGTCAACTCCAGCCTAACAATGCCATGCAAAAAAAATGGATCGTTTCCTGTATTAAGTACATTGTTAAAAGTTACTTTACCAGAGAGTGTTTAACACCAACTGGTGTGTCATGCAATCAATTGTAATAACATGACCTCCAAATAAGAGTTGCATTTTATGTCATTAGATTGAAAAGAGCAAAAAGTTAATTAGCAAAATTACGTTTGTTGTAGTTGTTCCTAGATTTTACATCATCCCTCAAAAGTTGTTTCTGCCCATTTCTTAAGACATTGCCCCAGTCCTCATTTATCCACCTTTACTTTGACCTCAGCTCAGTTTTGATTCCCCATTTGGAACGATTACATCACATCAGAGGCTTCTTATTATTCCAAATGAACTAACACTTAAATCTGCTAGAGGCAAACAGATTATGCAATCTTGGCATGGATAAAACCAAGTAACGGGTCGTGACTGTAGACATTACCGATTAAAGTATGATGACAGAGCGCTTTAAAATAATTAAAAAAAAAAAAAAAAAAAAAACCTATCCAGAGCATGGAAACGTACCCCCTCGATTAAAGTACATTTCTTGTTTGAAATTGGCTGCAGATCAGATCGCAAGCAAATATTTTTCCCCAAATTAGAATATGGCAGCCTCTGAGGGGAAAAAAAAAAAATGTGCCAACAATACAAGTACAACAAAAAGAAACCCATTTGATAAATGTTTTTGCTGATTGTCGTCTTTTTTGAGATACAAGAAAAGAAAAAAAATCTATCTAACCAAATTATATTAACGTTAGACCTTTAGACCTGAATAGGCCTTCATGGTGGTTTTACCTACATTTTACATTTAGCAGACGTGCTTATACGGCGTACAATAAGCAACGTACAAAAGTGCTTTCAAGACATGTGAAATGAGCTCTCAAATTCAAAATGTTCTGGGTGAAGACCCAGAATTAACCATATCAGGTAGGCTATATCTTATGGCACTTCCATTGACACAGTTCTTCATGCTTATGCCCGAAGTACATGCGTTTTTAGCTTGACTCACAAGCAGTAACTTGAAGAAATTAAGACTAACTAGAAAATACACATAAAAAAAAAAAAACAAACTGTATGCTATGGCATCCCACTGTAAAACACTTGTTCAGCAACCTGCTGTGTGGGCATGACAAATTATTACATCACCAGGGCCTGGGTACAGTGGAAATGGAACAAAAACATCTTAAATACGAAACAAAGCATTCGTATTAGCTAGATTCCCTGCTTATTATAATTACGATTGCCTAAGAAATATGGAGAGGGAGATATGGAGATTAAATTCCTACTAAAAAGGGAAAAAAAAAAAGTAGTAAAATTTTAAGAGGACTTAGACAACATTATTCTCCTCAAAATCTGTTGTCTGACTCACAAACCTGCCAGGTCACACAGACCAACCTAGATTCCCCAGAACACAGCAACAGTACCTGAAAATGCAGGGGATGGTTGTGAACTGTTGCAGTTCAGGAGGCTCTCTAAACACAGCAAAGATTTACACCAGGTTTATCTTGCAGCAAATTCATCATAGGGATATCGTATAGCCTTTTTTGGGCTTAAAATGGTCTCCCAGTTCCTCCTCTTGGCCCAGAGCACTGTTTTATATTGCCCTGCTGCCTGATGTGTGAATTCACATCAAAAGATGAAGCATCTGTTCTTATAAACAGATAAAAGGGGAACAAGCGAGTCGGAGGTTAACCAGAAGCAGAATGTATTTCGACAAACTACCCTTCGCCACTTGCGCCTGGCTCTGTGCACTACGGATAACGACAATTTAGCAAAGTATATCAATCCAATTTTCTTTGGAAAGAGGGCGTTGGATGCATACCATTTTCTTACACATATTAATGTGTGGTCCGCTGCTACAGGATTTGATACCCTTCAAAGCGAGTCGACTTCAGAAAGTGACATAACTGCTGAGGAGCATGCAGATCACAGTTGCTTAATACACAAAGGACATGCTGCTCCCTGTTTAGTCTGAGAAAACCACTAAACTCGTCAGGGACTCTTGGATTTTGTCTGGAGAGCTTGGACAGACTTAAGTTCAAGGGCTTCAGATTTCAGCATGACAGTTATTGTTGGACACCTCTGCCCCTGAACAATAACAAGCTGCATACATCAATTATATGGTATAGTTAAACACATTATAATATTAATACTATTAAAAGCCAGCAAAAAGTAAAGAAATACTCAACACTGAACTGATACAATTCATACTAAAGCAAAAGTAAGTTAAACTAAAGTAAAGTTTGGATCGTAAAAATACAGGTAGAAGTAATGGCATTACAGTACAGTATTAATTGAACTTGCATGTACGGCTGTCACTTTACAACCTAATATTTGTAACAGTATTAAGTAATATTTGGAGTCTTCCTAGATTTCCAATGCTGGAAATCTGCAATTATTCATCATTTTCTACAGTAATTATTGATTACATATTTTGTCTTGGCTTATCAAGAGAAACCCAGTCTCCTAATCACTCTCATGGACCAACTGGCCTTAAGTTGCCCAGAAAGTAAACAGCAGTTGCCATCTACTGGAATCCATGCCTGTGAATTTTAATCTGCTCGGAAAAGCCACTTGGCATGCTAAAAATTAATCCTTGCCAGCACTAAAAAATTACAATTCCAAAACCAATGATTTATTGAAGCAGAAACTATTCTAGGGCATTCAGTCTAAATGAAAACCATGTTTTACTATACATATTTTCAAGCATGCAAGAAATTGAGTCTGCACAAATTTGCTCTGCCTTTATAAAACTACCTGGAGCAACTTAGTTGGGCTGGAGTTGATCCAACCCTGCAGACAGTCCATGTCAACACTCAACATTTTTACACAAGAGAAGAGCACGAGTTAGAGAATTAGGCAAGAACTAAAGAACCAACAGAATCAGTGAGACAAGATTGACTGAATAGATTTGGAAAATATTATAAAACTACCATTTCTCATTTGTGTACACACTAGGACATCCAGCACGCAAGGAATTTGGAAGTTCTCAGAAATATTGGCCCTCCATGGAGACACCCAGAGGGCAGATAAAGAATGGCAGTGTGGGGTTGAGAAAGCTGTTGGACTACCTGAACATGATAAATCCAATGGACTCCACTGCCGCCCTTCTGACATCATCGTTTACATCGCTTACCTGTCAGGGAAATAGTCATTTTACCATTACGATGGCCATTAAATGACCCTCTTGAGAGCTCCTAATATTGCTCATAAGAAAGTGCCAATTAGCAACAGAGTAAACAAACACGGCAAGCTCAATTTATTGGCATTGCATAATTTTATTTTGGCAAGGCGGATGCGTTTACGGAGGTTATAAACGGTACTATACAAGGAGCTTATGTATAAGCAGCAAATCTAAAAGTAATATTCTTCAACCGTCTTTAAAATGCCTAAAACAACATCCTCATGGTCAAAAGTTTGTGCGAGACCTCAAGCGTGGCCCAATGGAAGGGGAAACTTACAGCTACATGCAGCAGACGTCGGATTGCTTTGTTGTTCCCAGATCCACAGTATGCCATGCCCACAGTGTACATTCCAGAGCGTCGCAGGATGGGATCCTGGATTAACAGAGGTAAACACCACCAATATTAACCCTCCCTTTGTGTAGACTTTCCTTGTGAAGCAGCCCATCGCCCAGCAGTGGCAGTCGACAGCAAAAATTTTGCATTGTTAAAGATTCTGAAACACATACCATAATGAATAAGTTTAAATCAAGGCACAGAACTATAGTTTGAGAGATTTACAGCTACACTATATAAAAATAAAGAACAAAGAGTTCAAGTAGTACTAAAAGCTTTATCTAACAATTATTTGTCGTCTCAAAAAAGTGGATCAAAATGTCTGGTCTAACGCTTTACATTCCAGTTTTTGTTCCCTCCGGCGAATTCAGAATTAACCTCCAAGATGTTTGTTATATACAAATAAAAATGCATAAATCGTAAATTCATAAAAGCGAGACCGAACTTAATACAAATAGTATATTACAGTGCAGCTCATCCATAAGAATTACTAATACAAAATGATCTATACACGGTACCCATTTGACTCGAGACGAAAGCCAAAAAGCAGTTCTTAAAAGGCACCTGGAGAACCTAGTTGCGTTGTTTATGTCAAAATGTCTACTATGCAGTGATCCACTGAACCGCTTGTAACCAAAAACATAGCGCCTAACATGTAACAGAGGGCAACACACAAAAAAGCAATGTGAATAGCATATATATTGGAGGTGAGAAGCCAAAATTAAAAGGAGGGCCGCAATACTTTATCCCTGCAGAGGCTCTCAATGAGTGTGTCAGCCTCTTCCATCCTGCCGTACATGACCATCGCTATGCCAACTGCCAGTCCTCGCAGGATCTTCTCATGCTGCGTCTCCTGGGCATATCCCACCATATCCTCAATGGCCTGTGCAGACTTCGAGCCGAGCATCACCAGTCCTAGAGCAAGCCCAGCGGCCTCCCCTATTCCCCACACACACACAGACACACACAGACACACACACACACACACACACACACACACACACACACACACACACACACACACACGTTAATCAAAGGAAAAACAATACCAAAATGAGGCCTTTGATGACCTGGTTTGCCCAACCCTGGTCTAGTATGAACAGCTACCTGTGACTGCATCATCTTGGTACAGATTAGACTTGAGAAGGTCGTACACATCCTGCCGGGCAGTGCCCAGGGCTGCAAGTCCAAGCCCAAGACCTCCGCCATGACGGACGATCTGTGAGGAAAGTAAAATCAATGGGCACCCTAGTCATATCAACACTTTTCATTCCAACATAATCTGACATTGCACTCACATCATTACTGGCATTCTTCAGCTGGCCGAGTAAGTAGTCAATGATGTCCCCTCCATGGTTGGCATGGATCAGCCCCAGGGCATACAAACCCCCTCCCTCTTGATAGGCTGAGCCTGGGGATGTGTCTTTGGGCAAGTATGTGGCCATCAACTGCAATGCTTCCTTCTCATGCCCCTGTACAAACACAAACATTATAAGACCAAGACTGCAAAAAATCCACACACAGTATCCAGTTTATTTGGTACAGAGCATGGATTCTACAAGGGAAAACAGTAACCAGTAGTAGAGGGATGAACCTAGTGAGCAATCATTTTCAGATACGCTGTGGCATTCAAACACTGCGCAATTGGAGCCCAACATCTCCCACTGTGTCTTGACAACATCTCCCACACCAGCCGGTGCCACTGACATAGCAGGATGGCTCCATAAACTTATGCTGTTTGTACCAAGTCCTGTCTCTGCCATCGACATGACACTAAGGGAACCGGGATTTGTCCGACCAGGCGACGCTTCTTGTTTTTAGCTAATAGGAGAGCGAAGTGTGACCGTCTGCTGCAATAGTCAATTTGCGAATCACAAGGATCAATGCGTTGTGCATTCCAAGATGCATTTGCTTGCCATTCTCCTTCAACCTCTAATCAACAAGCTGTTTCAGCCCACAGGACTTCTGCTAATTGATGCAGCTAACAAATTTAAAAAAAAAACATTCTCGTAAACCATGGACAGTGCTGTGCGAGAAAAGTCTAGGAGGGACTTTTCCAGTCATTTCTGAGATACTGGATTTGCTGTGCCTGGCATGACACTCATGACAAGTGTGTGTGTGAGAGGTTATGTAAGGGGAATTTCTTGCCTTGTGAATGACCCCCAGGCTAGCAGTGGCAGTGAACTTGGCCCAGTTTGTAGCTCTTGCAAGCCACTCCAAATTCTCCCTGTTAAAATAGGAAATTTCAATATAATTTATACAAAGCTGCAACTTAATAAATTATAAAAATTTAAGTCAGGCTAGATTCCAATTAAAATTTCCAACGCATGTGCTGTAGACCTGGGGTAATTAATCAACGATCTTTTTGGTATTCGAGTAATCGCCTTTATTTATGCATATGGTATATTAACAGCTACATTCTTGTCAAGTGCGTTCTCAAATAATTGCGATCAGCTGTTCACTCGGTCTGATCTTGGCAGGAATACTGATAAGCAGATTGGTATTACTGATTTGGTTGAGCGAGAGAAGACAATATTAGTAAAAGATGAAAGAAAAAAAAACGATGACCGTTTTTCTGTTTTGCATTTTTTTTTAAACCCCACACATACATCTTCTGCTATCCTGTGACAACCCTGTTGTAAATTCCTGTTTTAGATAAATAAAACCCGTTTGCATAAAATTGCAAGTGATACGTATTTCTTCAATAATACCCAAGCAACCCTATTCAAAACCCAATTTTGCTCATTTGTGGTTACTTCTTTACAAGCAGCCGCATTGTTGCAATATTGTCTAGAACGTCTATCCTGCCGCTAGAACCTACAGTGTACACAATGTCGTTACATTAGCAAAGCGCTTTCATTTGGCGAAAAATTTAATGAAACAAAAGAGTCTGGAAAACCTTTCGTGGCGACGTGTTGAGAGCCCACGTTGATATGCTAGTGTTCTTACATATTGTGTTTGTTTTTCAACATGTGTCATGTTGATTTGTTAATGTGACAATTAAATAATGAGCAGAGTTTTCAGGAGACAACTTAAGAAAAGGTTCAGTATTTTTGTAATGCTAAAAAGACCCACAGTACTACAGACTTGTTTTAAGCGAATAGTGTATTAATTTTGCAAATAAGTTTCTAACTTCTTTAAAGGTTAATTGACTTCAAAAGTATTTTGCTGCACTTGTTCAGCCAACAGCAAAAATTCCAAGTAGGTTGAAGTGACAAGGATTAAGTTTTACAATTCTTTTCCAAAAGTTCAGGGGCAAATTTTGTACTGCAGTTATTTGTGAGAAATAATTTTCTGAGTAATAAAACTGTTTAAATAAAAAACAGAATGAATGAGTTTTCTGACTGAGACTTGGTATTTTAGATCGAGTACTGGAGATAACGTTACAACATATAATCCACTATATAGTGTGCGTGCCTTTTCAGTACTATTAAATGAAAATTAATCGTATTCGTGTCGATTATTTAAATAATCGCTCAGGACACCTCTAACGTGCTGTCAGCAACGAACTACCATAATCCCATATTTGAGTTTAGAGAGCAACACTCATTACCACTAGAAGTTTATTTTTCTTTTATTAGTCGTTATTAATCCTGGTCCTGAAGACTCACCGCGTGTGGTGGTTTTGTACCAAAAAATCTAGTTAAGTTAATATTTGTTATAAATTTAGACTAATAGGTAGTATTAACTGTATTTTGACTTTGATATGAAAGTATTTTGCAGGTGATCAGAGTCAAATGAAGTTCACTATGATTCAATATTTAAAACAAATAAAATATAAAACAAATCCAAGGGG
>JAOYSI010073934.1:0-19210 GCA_025775065.1 Hiodon alosoides | reverse complement strand
TTGTTGTTGTGGGGGTGGGAAGGGCACTGTCAAAAATTTGGGAAATTTTTGAAAATGCCAATCAACCCCCCCCCCCCCCCCCCCCCATGACACCCTGCTCCACATTAAACCTTTTAGAACTTCCAATAAAGGAAGATCTGTAGATCTGGGGAGGTCATGGAAGGTGTTTGACTTCATCCTGTTGTTCATGAAGCTAGCCTTGATTCCGTTTAGCAGTGTGTATGGGGGCGTTATCATCTAGGAATATAGGAACGTCTTGAGGAAACAATGCTTGCATCATAGGTGTGCACCTGGTCACCTAAAATGACTTTGTATTCCTTGGCCATAATTCTGCCACGCAGAGTAATAATCTGATCCAATGTCTCCCACGAGATGGGAAAATCTAAATAGATTTACCACAGTGTTTAACAGTTGGGAACAGGCAGTGTGGTTTGAAGGCTTCTTTTTGCTTTCTCCAAACACAAACCAGTCCAGATGCTGGAAAAAGACTAAAAGACGACTCATCAGACCACATTACCGTCTTCCACTGCTCGGACGTCCGGGTTTTCTGCTCATTCCATCTGGTTACGCATTGCTGCTATTGGCTTTGGTTACAAGCGGTCTCTGAATAGCAGCCCCGACCAAAAATGTAAGCTTTGTGAAGCCTACGATGTACAGTATTTGTTGAGACTGGGTCACTGAGGTGTAAATTCAGTACTGTGGCAATTTCTGAGGCCATTGTTTTGTGGTTTTTGACCAGCTATCCTGTTGAGTATGTGCCTATCCGTGTCAGTGGGCTTTGACTTGCGACCTGCATTTTTCTTCTGTATGGCGTATGCCGTCAGGGTTTCTGACATTTCCCCTTAACAACTTACATATTCTTTTTTCTGTTTCTGCGACACTCTGCAATTAGGGCACCAATTACTGAACCTCTTTGAAAATCAATTAGATCTCCCTTGTTGTCCCTTGAACCTCACATATTACCATACTGATTTTTTAAGACATCTTAATTAGCAAAAAAATGTTGTTAATTAGTATGTTTTATAATTTATGTAAAAAACCTACATAGAATGTAGAAATTGCGATTTGGTTATTTCAAAATACAAGTTAAAAAAATTATAATTTTTTGTTTGGCGTTTCATTGCTTTTATCTACCCCCTCCCTGTATGTCAGAAAGTTAAAAAGATAAAATACAGAAATTGAATAAAATTGAATAAAAATAAAAAGCCATCAAGCAGTGTCTTTTAAAAAAATACAATCACAAGTATTGTACTGTCATTTCAAACGACCAGTTTCACATAAATAAACAATTCTTTGCAGTGTATGCTGAATATTACAGTTGGTTGTGTCTTCTTTGTTTGCACAGCATAAAGGAAGTTTCCATTGCGGTGGGGGAGAGGGGTGTTGTGGAAACTGTCTGAGGGTGGAGGGTCGTCACCCTGGCATCAGGCAGGACCACCGCTCTCCCCTCTCTGCCCATGGCAGGAAACCCATCCCCCGTTAAATCGTGGAAAGGGTCGCTGCACCCTTCCATCTGGTAGAAGGCCTGCTTCTGCACTCACATTAAAACACCTGGCCAAGGTCAGACGCACACGCGCGCGATCATGCTCAGAATAGATTTGTAAATATATGTTCCCCTTGTGTAGTGGTTGGGTTTGATGGCTATAATCCTCTGCCCAACTCCCTACGATACACAACAAAAATCTTTTGTATTCATTATCCCTGATTGGAATATGTACTGGTTTCCTCATGCCAGAGTTAACTTTGATATAGAAGAGTAATGGTTCAGGTCACGCACCGCATGAACTGTGCAAGTTTCATAAGCTCATTGTTTACTTAGAATGAATGGTTTCAAATACATATGGATAATTTATGCCAACAAAAACATTAATAATCAGCACTGTTGATTAGCACTTTGTGACAAATTCTATTTGGAAAACGCTCAATAACAAATACAATTAAATTGATTGATTGATAGTCACGGGAATAGAAATAATCAATGTATTCAATGTATCTTACATAACCAATGGCAACAAATCTATCAATGTTAGACCCCTGAAGTCTGGTTTTCACTCTGATGCCTGCCTGTTTGACTGTGTCAGTATCTAAATGGGCCTTGTAGCTCACTCCTAAGAGCAGTGAAGAGGGCTAGTCATATCATTGATGGCCTGTCTGCACAGGGATTGATAACAATAATGTTGGGACCTGGTGGGACATTTGGTGGAACTGAGCTTACTTGGGAGAATTTGGGAAACATCTCTGAAACGGCCTATGTGCCCATTTCTGACCCACGATACTGAGAGGCACCAAAGCTTTGGAGAGGTATATTTAAGTACCCCAAAAAACCTTGTAACTTTGAAGAGCACTGTGGTCTGTGTACTGTAATGTCTTCCCTTTCTGTGTGTCATTTTAAATTCCATTAAATTAAAGTGATCATTAAAGTGAATTTGCCACTGTGATCTTCTCATTCTCCATTATGGTTGCCATGATCTGGGTAAAACGGATCACATAAATCAATTACTATAAATGTGTAGAGTGTATATCGAGCATCTTCACCTCGCAGTCCCTAAATTAAAGAGGAGGTCATTAAACCCTCATGCCGTTCAAAGCCCCGCGAAACAGTTCAGTTTATTGCCTCCAATACAAACCTCCTCCCTCCTGCAATAACCACGTAGGTCTCCCTTTGTCCCCCGCATGCAGCGAGTTGGTAGACAGCAGAGAGTTTGGGGGCCGTCGCTGCCGGGGCAGGTGTAGGATACGGGGCGTGAAAGGAGGGCAGGTATTTATAGGACCCAGCAGGATGCGCCTGGACACAGACTGCCCGACAATTAAATCATTACTCCTCCGTTTTACAATCAAGTGGCCGGGTCATACGCATGGCTCTCGGGCAGGTGGGAGGCCGTGGGCCGACATGGACCTTGTGCGCAGGTTGTGGGTGCTCTAGCAGCTTTCACAGAGCAGGAAACCTCCATGCACAGGAATGTTTTTGCAGATGCAATCAGTTGATAGTGATGGATGCTCTGGTCAACCACGTCATCGAATGTTACCGCTTCATCATTGGCAAGATCAAAAGAAATTCTTTAAAAAATAATATATTTAGATTGCAAAAAAAATCCTGGCATTACCATGTAACACTGTTCATGTTACTATTTGTTTTCTTTGTCTCCGGATGACTCTACCGAGTAGAGATAAAAAAAAATAAAGATGATTTTAATGAATATTATTTATTTTGAGGAAGTGTTACATTTAATTACTCTCATTTCGCTCAAGTCTGATTGAATTGCCTCACAGGATATCAAATCAATGTGATTTATTTGCATTTGGAAAAGCAGATTATAGCTGAAGTTGGTAAATATGGTTGTTTATGTCTATGATATGATTGCATATATTTAAAATATTCAACTTAAAGTGATTTGTATTAGTGCAAAATGTTTTTGCTGTTTTGTGCTGCTTTGTGCATTTATGGTCCTCTCGTTAACCTTGCTATTAAACGTTTACACATTTCACATCTTTGAACCTCTTCTGCTGAAACCCATGACCAAGCAGAAGGGACCATTGAACACCCTTAAAGTTTTTTAATTATTGCACCCGGGTCTCAAGGAAAGCCTGCTCGGAATTCTGAAGACTGATGGGTTATTTTTTTGGCGTGGACCACAAATACCTTGTTATTATTCAGTAAGAGGTCACCCCTTGCTGAGGCCTGGCGTGTCTCTGATGGACTGCCCCATCACATTCTCATGGGGGGGGGGGGGACTTGCCCACGAAGTCAGCTGACAGCAGCAGAAATGTATTAACCAGTATTAAAACTACTTTTTTAAAATAGCATTTTATTTAGGCCAAGAGTAAATTCTAAAATAATTTGATCTTGTCGGACAACTCTGGAGCAAAAACAGTAGACCAAAAAACTCTGGTCCAATGTATATTACTCATGCTAAATAAATAATGAAAGAATATATGTAATCCACCCCTAACACTCTGACCACCCTGTGTAAAATTAAGAACAAAAAGGGGGAAAGACTAAATTACAGGCCTCATCCTTGGCGTGGCCGCGAACTACCTGCTTGCAGGTTGACAGGAGGTTGGGCAAGGGCGGTAGGCGAGTCTCCTGCTGTGTAGGCTGAGGCCTAAGGCAGGTCTGGGAGTGGAGCAGCCTGCTGGGAGCCTCCCACCCCTCTCTGCAGGGCCTCTATCACCTGCAACGCCCCCCTGCTGCCCCTGCTCAGACCTGCCTGGACATCCCAGCAAACACACAGGTGAGTGTCTCCTCCACAGAACTAAACGCTCTTTTACACCAAACCCTAAAGCCCTGGGAAATTAAGGTTTGTAAGTATTTTTATTATTTGCAGAGACATCACTGCAGTCAATGTTAAATATGTGTAAGAATATGTGTATGCAATGATGTATATGCCACAAAAAGGACTGGAATTGAATAGACGTTGGCCGTAAGTATGCTTCTGTGAAGTTAGTCCTTGCATGTTTGACCAAAGAAGTCTTACATGGCGCCCGTGTTGTCATCATTGAATGTGTTTCTATGGTAATTGTAATATTAGGAATATTGTTGTGTATCACACTTCTTGACTAATCTAAAGAACATTTACTCTCCCTGCACTGGCATTAATGAGTATTTTTTACATCTGATCATAACCCAGTTTTCTCCCTAAATCAGTTTGCCTTTACATCATACCAGCCAATAACAGAAAAAAAAATAAAAATAAATCTTAAATAAAAAACGTGGATCTAAAAATTAAAATAACAAAAACAAGTATCCACAGTCCAGCTCAAAAACCACGAAACTCTAAGATAAGGGGCTAATGCTGTTCCAGTCTTTTAACTCAGCACTAACTTTCAAAATAGTTTGTTTAGTTTAGCTATACAATTACCGCATACTCATTTAAAAACTAAGCTGTGCCCATGGGATTTTAGAGCTTGTTCTGCTACTAAAATATTTAATAAACTGATGCACAAAAAAGGAAAAAAAAACCTGTTGTGTATTCCTTATCTGTTACAGTTATGCCTATGGTAACTTTTCACCGGAAATTTTGCAAATTAGACCATAGATTCCAGCAAAATTCCAGGCAGCAGAAAAATGTTTCCATAATTGAAAAAAGTAACAAATGTGAGTGTGACACTTTGTGCTTGACGTACATAGATAGGAGACAATGTTCCAGGGCATCAAACATAAAGCTTCTTGCCAAAAACAACATTTGGTTTAAAGCATAAGCAGAGCTGCACTTTCCTTTGACAACCACACCGAGGGATTGTACAGATAAAAAAAAAGAAGCAATTAAACTGGTTTGAAGGATAGATGTGTGATGTGAAAATGAAGGAATTATGCGTAAAAAAAGTTAAGAAATGGATTCAGCAGTTCACAATAGAAAGGCCAAAGCTTAGGAGAGCGGTCGTGGCTTTTAGAATCTGTGTGTAATGGGGATGACGTTTATGAGCCAAGCTTATCGGAAGCAAAACATAGGCCCTCCTTAGCCTTCAGGATGGCCAAAAAGACAGTGTTAGCGCTCAGCAGGGCTGCAGTACCTGGGTCTTTTGTCATCACACAATGGACTTCACCTGTGAGCAGGGGGTCAAAGGGCGTGTGGACGGAGAGAAAACCTGCAAGCCCACCCCATACCTGTGCCAGCCCATTCGTTAATATTCAATCATATTTAATGTTCAGTCACAGAAGACACTCCTTCAAATAACCCACTGTTTGGTCTTGTTGCCCCCCAGTTTGGGCCTTGTTCTATCCATCCTGGTGCCATAAAACATATGACTGACATTTGAAAGAAAGGGTATTGACACGGTGTACCACACATTCACATTAAATCATTAACTTTTACATTCAGCCCTAGGTAAGCTGCAAAATATGCACCAAAACTGTTATTTTTTAACAATTAAACAATTATTTTACCCAGTATTTTTACATTGAATTTCAGAACTGAACTAACACTTTGTATCACCTGGCATAATGACTAAACAGGCATTTTCTTGTATGGACAGAGATTATCAATGCTCTATGAAGTATATTTGATTCTAACACGACGTGTCAGGATGACTGTCACTGCCCACATTTTTACAGTTTATCAGTGATGCAACACATTACAGACCTTTTTACCATTTTCAATGGGAACATAAACACTTTTTTTTATAGTTTTACAGAATGGCCAGACTGACAGTCATTTAGCCCTACGTAAACAGCAAATTATGTACACAGAATTGTTAAAAAAACAATTATTTATACAATAATTTATACAATTTATTAGTATTTTAGCAAGTATTTTGTATTGAATTTTAGATATGGACATTATTTTGCCTGCTCTATAATAAGTAATGAATTAAAAATAATTAAGGACTGACAACAATTCCTTGTATATATTTTTCCAGTGAAACTTTAGGGGTAAAAAACTAATTCAGAAAGTAAAGCGTATATAGTAAAGAGTATGTGCAACTAAAATTTGCTTGCAGTTCTACAAGATGTCCAGGATAAAGGACAAGGTTGTAAACGGAAATGTTAACGGACACGGCTATTTCTGTTAATGATACACCTACATGCTCCATGTGTAGAACCGCAAGGGTCATGAGCTCATGAGCTCACAATGCTGGAGAAACGTGAGTCGTGCCCAGACCTACTGCACGGCCAACTGCAGACGTGAGTCGTGCCCAGGTCTACTGCACGGCCAACTGCAGACGTGAGTCGTGCCCAGGCTTACTGCACGGCCAACTGCAGATGACTGCTAAAGAAGCACACAGAGATGAAAGGATATTTAGACAAAGCTACTAAAAACTGGCACCACCGCGTGAGCCACCAATCTGGACCAGCTGCCTAATGGCACGCTATCACGCGAGCCAGCGACTGTAACATGCATATACAGGTTTCTGGTTCATCAGCCGCTGGCTCTCTCGCTCTCTCTCACAATCAAACCGCACTGGTAAGGCTGCCTGTGACCCATGCGGGAGCCGCCAGACCAGGGCGTAGCTCCACCAGGTATGTGCAAGGTGTTCTTGTGGCTTAGTCACATGGCAAAAATCAAAAAAGACCTGCTGGTTACATCACATTGAACCTTGGCTCTGAATGAACCAAACACCACGCCTTCCCCATAGTTTGGTAATGTTTAGATTGTACAGGTTTCCTAATTCTTAAGTGACATTAAGTGAAGATAAATCATTTTTTTTAAACCGGTCACATTAAATGGAATGAGATGACCGAGACGGTCCATTTGCTGACAATGATACTAATGATATACTTATCAGAAAATATATACGACACACCATTTTAAAGGGAATATTACTGTAAGCTTTCCGGTTAGGAACTGAAAAAGACTGTAAAATTCTCCACTGAGAAACAGTGAGGAGAAAGGCTTCGGACAGCGTGTTGGGCATGGAGAAGCAGTGTCTGCTGGGCTTTCCGTCAGCCCTGTCATGGAGAGGGTCGGCTGTGTACTGAGGAATGCTGTAGCCATTTAAGTGGCCATTACTACCTGCTGGCTGTCTTTCTCCTCGCCCTCTGTTGCCCGGGGATTCCATTGGATTGGCGCTGTAAAACCTTGTGTCGCACAGCCCTGGCCGGGTAATTGAAGGAGGGGAGGTCCTGAATAGGGCCTGGCGGGGGACTACAATCACTGGCCTGCCCTAGCCTTTGGGCTGCCCTGCCGGGGGGCTAAAGAGGGCACAGCGGGGGACCCTATCGAACACCACGGGTATCTCGCCAGCCCAGTGTCTGGCTCTTTGCCCCAGCTTGTTCTCTCTGTGATCCCATGTCTCATGAGACATACTCATAGCAGGCTCGGAGGAATGGGCTGGATGTGGTCTGGCACCGGTTCTGACCAGCAGTCTGGCCATTCAGTCTCTAGCATTCTTTTTAAATAAAACAGTTCATCTTCAACTGCCCATTGAAAATGATAAAAAGGTCTGTAATGTGTTGCATCACTGATAAACTGTAAAAATGTGGGCAGTGACAGTCATCCTGACACGTCGTGTTAGAATCAAATATATGTCACAGAGCATTGATAATCTCTGTCCATGCAAGAAAATTCCCGTTTAATCATTATGCCAGGTGATACAGAGTTGGTTTAGTTCTACATGCAAATTTACATTAAACTAAACTAAAATA
Organism: Hiodon alosoides; assembly: GCA_025775065.1. Classification (NCBI taxonomy): domain Eukaryota; kingdom Metazoa; phylum Chordata; class Actinopteri; order Hiodontiformes; family Hiodontidae; genus Hiodon; species Hiodon alosoides. The sequence goes on along the minus strand of JAOYSI010073934.1, from coordinate 11,127 downwards.
TGACTAATAGTGTTTATTTAATGTCTCTAAATATATACTATCAAACGCAATTATTAAATAGTAAAAAGTTAAAGGAATACCCATGTTTTGTACAGGTGACTGCTAAGACTAATCCTTATGCATAAGTACATTCATTATTTTAAAGTCAACAGTCATTCCAGCTTTATAGCTCTGCATTCTCAGTTTAACCATCCCCCCCCCGTGTGCTATGACAGGTAAACATTATATTCACAAGACACTGTCCATGAGAGGGCCAGGGGGCAAACGGTAAGAGGTGAGTGACAAGCGTGTAAAAATGCACGTGAAGGCTCAGCTCCTGACATATCGGGCTGTTTCCTACATAAACAGAGCGCTGTGAGAATCCTGCAACGCACAACACCCTCTGCTCTCTCAGGATCTTCAGTGACAACCATCAGTCCCCAGGGGAATGAACTACAAGACCAATCGACATTGCTGGGTCTCAAATGGTCTGACACGGTTTCCATGGGGGGAAAAAACGCCGGGCCTCTGATGTTAAGTGTTCTGTTTGACTTCAGGTATGAAGCAACGACAATCAACTTTACAAATGTCCATCACCCAGTGTAATGCTATCTGGAGAGAAGAGTAACCTTATAAGTACTGGTTATCACCATTTCTCATACCCCAGTGTTTTCAAAATGTATGCCTGGAAAAGGGTGGAACAAGAATGCCAGGCCCTGAATGGTCACCCTTTAGCATGCATTGAGTGCTGGTTAATTGGACCAATGAAACATCTCTACCCAGTTCTGTCAACGTCCCATATCTTAATAACAGAAGCTATAACCTTTCTAAGGGCTGGAATCCTGGGTCTCAATAAAGTGTTTGTCATTTCACACTTTATAGTTTTCTAGCAATGAAATCAATCCTATTGACGACATGTAGTAATATTATTTCTGTCAGTGCATTTGACATACCAAAGGCATCTGGACGCGTTCACCCGACGAAGCTGCCTTCTGTTTGGCTTTTCAGGTAACACTTGAGTTGAGTTCCTAAACTGGTCGGGCGACCACCGGTTCCCCTCTAGCTGGTGCTCTTCCTCTGTTTTCACAGCTGGCGCTCGCTGTCGTTTCTTGGGGCGAGGTGAGCATGTCCCAGCCACGTGCGCAGTGGGCGGGCGGAGCCGGAAGGACGGGGTCAGGCCTTCCCATGAAAGCCCCCCGGCCGCTGACCCCGGATCGCGCACAGGAGCTGAGGCAGCAGCTGGATGTGGGTGCTGAGGACACCCGTCCGTCTGCGCTCGTCCCGTCACAGCCCAGCGCCCCCTCTGTGTGTAACACTCATTAAAAAGCGCTGACGCTTGCTTTCTCCTTTCGCTACTTTCCAGTGGGCTGAACCAGAATTTGCTATAATAAACCAGAAAATTGTTTTCCTCTGAATTTGTCTCTGAAGTGAAATTTTTGATGCACATCGACAGAGTTTAGTTCTAGAAATTCTAAAATGAAGGATCACAATATATATAAATTTTCATTAAGTTAAAAAATGTTATGTAATATTGCAAAAGACAAATCAGGGCCAGCCAATACATTCTATAGTCCTATGGTGCATCAGGTGGTGCATGTTAAGTCCTGTTTTATCTTAAGTTGGAAAACGGAAACAGTTATTTAATGATATAATGGCCGTACATAAAACTTTGAAAATCGCCTACTGTGCCAACGCAATTCGGCTTGTCGCTGCAAATAATACACACTACCACCGCCTTCAAACCACCCCTCTTTTTAACACTCTCCATACTACACAGCCTGCGTGAGACCTTTAGCGTCATTGGCAGAAGAGACAAGCTGCCATGATCCACTCGTTGAGAGATACCCTGTCGATTTCCACCCACCACAGTCCAGGCTGCGCTCAGCCAATTATGCGTGCCCCTGTGCTCTCCCGGTCGAAATCCAGCACACCAGGCTCGGTCTAGGCTGGAGCGAGAGTTATAACTGACTGAGCGAACTGACTGAGCCTGCACTGGCTGGTTTTACCAGCGATAGGTGGCCTGACTTACATGGGCCTTGATGGGAAGCCAAGTGACACCAAAGAATTCGGTCCTTACTGCTGATGCTCACATGACATTCAATGTATAGACCCTGCCTTGGTGCTAGCTTCTGCTCTAACAGCTGACATATTGTCAGTTGATTTCGCACATTTGGCTGCATTATTCTCTATAAAAAATATGTTTGCTTTTTCTCTCAATTTTAAAAATGGGTCGTACAATAAACTGTGCTATGAGGCAATGAGACATAGCATGATTTGACCTCGTAATGGGCCGGCAATCCAAAGCAAAATGACACTCAGTATCAGGAATTGTTGTTGTACAATATTATAAAACATAATTGTTTGATTTTGATTTTGAGACTTGACAATCAAATTACAATGGAAGTAAAATAAGACACTGTATTGTATTGTATAATTTAACTAATGATTTTTTCAGTACAAGCCTCGTTGCTTAGAAAGAAGGTTATCAGAAAGCCAAGGGCTAACTTTCCTAGAAGCACTGTAATATTCACAGAGATAATTCTTTATTTTTCCAAGGGGAGGAGGGCCTCCCAGTTTTGGGTCTCCCAGGGCTGTTTGGGCTCCATAGTCCCCGAGGGGGCCATACAAAAATACAGGATCCCAAAAGTACCAGAAGAGCAAGAGGAAGATAAGGATCAAACCAAGACCTGATGCATGTGCTGGAGGCTAGACGGTGAGGATAAAGGACATTCTGGGTAAATTCTGCCTCCAGACAAACTGGTCTTTCCAGTCCTATGGTATTATAGCCAACGTTAACCCGGGTTGTCACAAGAAGTAAGAATACCGACTCGCTCGCGGGGAGCTACTGCTCAGGCCCTGTGGAATGTTCTCATCCAGGCCTTTCCTCTGAATTTTCCTCATCACCGTGTCTCAGAGCAAAGGTTGGCGGTTTTATTAAATGCTGGGACTTTTCAGGACAGCCAACCTAACGTAACAGTGCACTGTGATTTTTCTGATGTTCATTTACAAACAAACACATACAAAGCAGCAGCAATAAGAAATACAACTGAGAGTAAAAATCGGTGTTCGTATCAAACCCATGCAGTCACAACATCTTCCTTTTCAAGACAAGGAAATGGCATAAAAATTATAATATTGTGTATATCCATTTAATGGACAGGCCAGCAGGGAACCAAAGAAACCCTTTCCTTAGTATTCAAAGAGGTGTCAGAGCCTTAACCCCCCCCCCCCCCCCCTCAAGTGGCGGAGACTCTAGATTCTAATCTGACAGCCCTGTCCTGGCCGGCCTGAGGCCACACTGGTGACCCCCGATAATTACGCTGTTGAGTGAGTGGACCGATTCTGGCCTTAGAACTTCTAAGCATTCTGTGGTGCTCTCCGGCCTTGGGCCGTCCCTCTGCCACTTCGTTAGGAACCTCATTACGCACGGCGGGGGGTGAAAACCGGAGTCACCACAAACAGGCCAGAGAGGAGGGTCCTCAGAAGGTTGCTGAGCATTTGAAACACGCTTAAAAACACAGGCAGGCTTAAAGATTTCTTTGCACAAGACTTTACACAGTGGTTGCTGAATTGTTTTTCACCAGACTAAGTCTTAAGAGGTGTGCTGCTTGAGTGGTAAAGCTCCCTGAGCACCCTGTAAAAGCTTAACGCTTGAAACAAGAGTGGTGTCCATTGTGTATATTAACCGAGCAAGCCTTCGCTAATTCTTATACCACAGTTTCTTTTGTTTTTCAAAATCACTTCTTTTCCCCACCCGCCTTCAAAGATGTTTCATCTACACTCTTCATGAGCGTCTGGACCCTCCACTGACTCAAGAAGTAATGTGTGTTGAAACGCTGATTAGGTCCCAGCGGGCCAATAGAGCAGAAATATTGATTTACCATCTTCACTATGTGGCTGGCAGGATACTTGGCCATACAGTTCCAGGGAGGAGTGAAAAGTCCCAGGTTCTAATGCATCTCCCTTCCTGTATCCTACATTTGTCTCAAGTGATAACCATGGAGCAGCCAAAGGTTTGCCTTGGATGCGCGCCAAAGCAAACACACCCTTTTGAGGTCATTGATAGGGCCGGGCCTTTTCTTGGACCAGACTGCCCAACACTTTTGCTCCGAGTATTCATGTCCTGGCACAAGGATACAGGCTGAAGGGAAACAGATTGAAGGGGAGGCAGAGAAAAGGTTTAAGAGGACTTCTGGCATTGTGTTTCCCCTTTGCTACTCCGGTGACTCTCTTACATGTTATTGTATGGATCCCTATGATCAAATTTGGCCATACAGGGATATATATATATATATATATATATATATATATCATTATTATTATTAGCAGCAGCAACTGTAGTATTAGTAGCAGTACTAGCAGTTCATTCATTTTAATTATAAATGTTAAAAAACTTGTATTAACAGGCCCTGCGCTAGCTGACCTTTGCTGCTACTACATTTCACTGACAGTAATAATAGGTTTGAAAAGTTACAACTGTAATGTACGCCAGCATAATGTAATCGCATAATAGATTACGAAATGTGCAACAGTAAGTTATGATTAAAAAGCCATTTATACATACAAAGCTCTCTTAGCCTTTGAAGAGCAAGCCCGGTCACATCTCTAATTTCTATACGTGGTAGAACCTTCAACCCTGGGGTGAACTCACTATTGCGAGAGATTTGGGCTGAAAATATTTCCACCCAGAACAATGTGCTCACCTTGGGTTGAACAATTTAACATGACTGCAATTGATTAAATTAATTCTTGAGACTGTTATTTGAAGTATCAGATGAACAGTATGAATTCCATTTGAAAATCTACCTTTCAGAGAATTCTTTCTGGAAATTAAACTCAGCTGAACTCCTGCTGATCTGTATTTTATAAGAGAAAATCTTTATTCTCTTTTGTAAGACATCAAGAATTGGAACTGTTTAATCTCGGAGTGACCAAAGATTATCTGGTCAGTTTGCACACAGGCAAATCTCTTAGCTTTCAAGGGAGGGTCTCCAGACACACAATGTCACTTAGGTTGGAACGACAGAAAAAACCGCCACAGCAACAAAATCAATAGCCATAAGGATTTTGAGATTTAGGCCTTGCTTTGCCAGGATGATGGGTGCTCCGCCTCGTTCCGTTTTTTCGCGGGGGCCTTTCCACAGGGTTAGCTACTGTGGAGCTGGGATGGAGGTTCTTGGGACTTAAAGGTGGTTGGTTGTCCAAATGTTTGATCGTGAATTGTCTATACTCTTTACTTCTATGTTCTGCTATGTTCTATTTCCTCATCTGATGACAAATAGTTTGATCCAGTAAACAAACTGGGTGACCATTTTCAACTTTTGTTAGTATTTACGGTATGAAGTCAAGATGAATCAATATAAAGTCAATCTAATATGGTTCCAGGTCTATGGTATATAAATATTTTTTATTAATATTAGTATTAGTTGGTTCTTTTATGGGTTGCTTGCATGATTTGGGGCCTGGCTGACGAGACCTCAGAGGAGGAAAAAAAACCAAGAGTGAGATTGAGATCCTGAAAGCTGGAAACCACCTTTCCATGAAGCCTGCTCTCTGTGAGGTCTGGGCATGGTCCTTCACTTCCTTTCGTCCTCCCACGCCGGGCCTGCGCCTCAGTAAGAGTGTGCGTGGGAAAAAAAAAAACACCCGTGAGTGGGGTAACAGAGGTAGGATCGGGGGGTTGGGGTTTGGGCCCAGAGCATGAACAGACCTAACCACAAACCGGCCCTCTGCTGCTGTAGTTAAAGATCTGAGGTTAACTGATGGAGACGCCACTAATGGAAGGAGCCTGGGTCCCCTAGTGGCCATGGAGGAAATGCCTCTCTCCTGGTGGCCATTAACTGCCAACCTATTAGGGGTGCCTGAGCTCTGACCAGGAACTTGAGGCTCTGCTTCCTCCACATGTAGGTTCAGAAGCTCAGTTTGGATCAATCCTGAGTATGAGACCATAAGAGTTAAGCTAACAAATTCTGTACCCAGAAATATGAATTACATTGACTAAATAGCCACAAATCATGTAAATTTCTATTATAGGCCACCCCTCAATAGGAGTGTCAGTTGAGCAAATAAATAATGTAATTTGAGGCACTGGCCAGTGATAAAATCCAAGTCAAACAAACCAACAAGATAAGTCCGTTTGATCAATTACAAAGACAAACGGCCTTTAGGGCAATACACACTGAAGCATTTTCAGTTACTATAGCAACCAGGGCTGCAAATTTGTTCTGCGGTCCGGGTGTCACTAACAAAACTGATAGGTACTTAAATAACTGATTTCTATGCCCAAGAAATAATAATGGTGACGTGTCGGAATGAAAAGTGGAGAGGCCGGTGCCAAGGCGCATTTATCCTTTGTTTTGCCACAGTGTGAGGAGTACACTTTGAATAGCTGTCCAAACACGTGAACGCCAGCATAAAAGGTGCAAGGCACCGGGGTTCAGTTAATAATGCCTCTCACCTTTTCACTTTAGGAAATGAAGCAGCACACAACTCAATCCCTAGACCTTTTTTTATACCAACTTGAACTGTATTATTACATTTCTGAGTGAACAGGCTTCACATTTTCACCTAGGGTGGTAAGCAGATGGAAACCCTTTAAATGGACGGTTTACAGAGAGCAACTGGAGTGAGCACTGCTGGTGTCCATGCTGCCTTAATGCCCAGCAACCTGCGGCTGGTATAACAGCGATTACTGAGGGCCAGTACTACTACTGAGGCATGGCTTTGGGTGCAGGCACTGAAGACTCAACATCCGCCACAACTGTAGACAGATCATCAGAGCCCCACAACCGACGATGGGGAAACTAATCTGTGACTACGGGCGACACCACTTACTAATTCATACAAATTTGGTAATTTCCCTGGACAAACAAATCAGATGTGTACATGCATACAAAAATCTGAGGGAGTCCAGTGGAGAACCTTCCCTGCGACCTCAGCTTTGTACGGCCTGGGTGCCTACCACAGGTGAAAAGGGGTGTGCCCTCTGGTGAGGAGCAACCTTATCAATGCTGTGGTGACTCAAGCAGAGAGGCTACAGCAGGCCCAGCCCTTGCCATGCATCAACCCTGCGTTACCCCTGGAGTTCGACTCCTATTGGATAATCCACACGCCTCTCTGTCTCCGTCCAGATTATATTCTCGCCCAGCGAAAGCTACCTCACCGTCTCCCAGTGGCTTGATCATCGCTCACTGACAGCGCTTGAAACGTACTTTCACAAACGTACAAAACGGATGGGTCACACATAGGCACCCAGCCTAATTTGCGGACATGGGATCTGATAATCCCCTTACTCAACTATCATAAGGTTTTACTGTACCTCACTTCTGACATTAGACGAAAAAAAACCGGGAGCTACATCAGAGGGACAACCTCTAAACCCTCCATGGCCTCTCAACATGTTTTATGCCTCCTATCTGCTCCTGAGCCGTGGAGAAAAGGAGGTTCCCAGTTTGACGCATTCAGCCTCACAGCTGTGCAAACCTGATAAGATCTGGTCTGAATCACTATTTTATTCCTGCTGGGCAAACTGAACTTTGACTGTAAATAGAAGATTTTGAAAATTAAACACTTATTCACATATTTTTAGACCAATCACTCTTGGCATAGTGGTCTTGCCTGACTGAAAGTAGATTGCATTGGCATGTCTGTCCACACTCTTCTCACGACCTGCTGTCAAAAAGCCATAATTAAGGCATGATTAATTTTTGACGAAATGCACTTGATATTTTTTTAAATATCAATTCAAAAGCCAGTAGAAGCTGTTTCACAATCGAACTTTGGTAATGACAGGGGACCAACATAAATACTACGTGCTCATGATCACATTTAGAAGTACTTTAAATGTTTAAAAAAAAGTCTGCGTGCCTTTTAAAAAGCTTTTAATAAAGCCTAGAAATGCGTTAGAATCCCCAATGAAATGACAAGATGACGCGAGTGTTTGAAGAAGTTTGACCAAACCAAGTTTGGATTTCACTCACAACACGTGACTGAGGGAAAATTAGCATGCTCTTAAATAATCAGAAGCGCTTTCAGCCAAACTCAGTAGTATATACAATTTATGAATAACTCTGTGACACTGACCCACAAAATAAACCATCCCCCTGGAAGTTAACAGATGCAGTTGGTTGTGCGTGCTTTGTGGTCAGAGTGGGCTATCTTAAAAAACATATGCAAGATATGGATTGGGGCCACCTGCCAAGAATTTCATTGGCTGCACATTAATTTCACCCTGCAAGCCAAATATGGAGTTGACTTCAACTGTCAAAAGAGCACAGTGAATTTTAATTGATCAGTGTTTGCTCCCTGTCAGAGTAATCCATATCTTTATTATAGCACCTGTTTCAAACAAAGGCTGTACGCAGTTCGCCATGAAAGGAATCCAGGAAAATGAGAGAAAAACTGTTCAAACAGAAGAAATTGTTTTTTTCCCCCCCAGTGCCATGTTTTAAACATCTTCAAATGTCTTACACACTGGGGCACATACAGAATTTAGGAAAATTCATGATCAACAAGAAATATAATAATAGGTTTTAAGTAAAGATCGGAGTAAGCAATAAAGAGTAGAATTATTTCACTTCCTTTATGAGGTTGACATTGAATTGTGTTGATGAAAAAATGTTCCTGTCTGATTTCTTGATCGCAAATGATATACACTGGAGAAAAAAATTCACAGAGCTGTTTAAAATTAACTGATTTTCTACCCTTGTAATTTCTTGAAGTTTTGGTTTGGAATGTTAAGCAGGTTAAAACTCAGCTGAAAGCAAACAGAACCATAATATATATCGGGTTCTAGTGGTAAATCACTGAGAGATCCTTTCAGATCATTTACACAGAGGAGTTGAGATGACAAACAGAACGTAGTTTTAACCCTGTAATCATTGGGATTCATAAAGCTGACACCCACTGCACTCAGCCGACCCCAGACCCATTTCCTGCGGCTGTCAGGGACATCGCCACCTATTAGAGTCAAAGCCAGTCTGTGGACTCATCTATTTTCCGTAAAAGTGCCTCGGGAACACAGATTAAAAACAAAACCTCTGACACAGCAATTACAATTATTGTTGCCTCCATTATTTTTCCGATTGCAGCCAAAGGAAATGTGATGGTTTGCACAGGCATGTTTGTTGGAGAGTGCTCTTGCCCCATGTGTTAGCTTGTGCTGTGTGTAACTAACACATGCCTTGAAGGGTCTGATCTCCCAAGCTTGGAAAATCATGTCACCCCGGTGGGCTCACTGTCTAACTGACTGATTTCTCCTTTTCTAACAGAAAGTGACATTGGGTTCTTTCTTAATAAAGAAAAAAAGCAAACAAAACTTTGCTGTTCACATGCAGGTCATATTTATAAAGGGACAACTGTTACTTTTAGGTGACACATTTTCTGTACACGTTTGGTGAATAGCTTTGTTGTTAAACAGCCAGTGCAGACAAACATACATCCAGGTTTTACATCCTGATCAGTTACAAACACTGGAATGCCCTCCTTGCCTTACTTTCCCCTCAGGTTTCGGACAGTTTAAAGTCCCTGTGCTCCCTCTTTGCTTTCCACACACAGTTCACACCTCAGTCATCTTCAATTAAGGACATGAGAATCACTGAAAATGAAAAAAATTGATGATAAAGCGACACAACTTCAACATTAGAAACTTCAGGCCCAATTTTGTGTCTATGATGGAACCCTCCGACAGTAGAAACGTTCTGGGCCTCAACATGTTATTACAGTTCATGTCTTTACAGACTTCACACTTCCATTTCGTGCTAAAATGTCCTACTTCTGGTCTGTGCTTCCCTAGCTATTTATTTAAATACGATACTCAGTATTTACATCCTCATATTACCAGTGCCATGGAACCCAGAGCAGCCAGATAATACCACAGACCGGTATTCCCTTAGTCTAGCAACGTTTCCACCTTACCTTTGAAAATTACCAAAATTGAGAGTTGCTTTTACTGTACATCCGCATTCTAAATCATTGGTCGATGCCTGATGCCTACCCAGAGCAGGAGATGTTTCTTTCCAAATAAACGAAACCAGAAAGCAAGGTGAAGATTTAAGCACAAAACAGGTTGGTACAAGGCTACAAAACAGGTTATGTTGAAATAGACCAATTTAAGTTACCACATATGCCATCAAGTAAGCCCAGATGAGCGTTGAGGCAATAAGTTAAGAAGGCTTTGCTGAGTGAAAATGAAATCACCAGCCTTTCTCAGTGTGAGGTGGGCATGTTGACATGCAGTCGCTGCCACTCAAACCCAGTGCCATGATCGAGAGATGAAATCCACATTGAGAAGCCAATGAGAAGCCTTTCGGAACTGCCACACCCTCAACCTACATTGTGGCAACCAGAGTAGTCAGTTTCTAGGCATAGGAAGAAATTCAATTCTATCTTGCCTAAAGCTTGTTTTTCAGCAATTTACTGAATGCTTCTCCTGTTACAAATAATTGCAGAAGAAAGTGTCCCCCATTCTGTTACACCTATACATTGATGTAACATAAATAGTTTTTAAATAGTTTTGCTTGGCAGATAGCCTGATTTTGTCTTGCAGCACTAGCAAATTCCCACATAGATTTTTATAGGGGCACTTCAGGTGGAGTGTCATGCTTATATAACAGCAGGATTTGAGATGAGATTTTATCCCACCACCCGAAATACAAAAAACGGTGCTTTGACACTATGGTGCCCATTTCCACTGATTTTCAATAAAGTTGTGATTGGTATAAGAAGTTCCAACTCCTATAAACAAGTGATCAGGAGTTGGGCATCTGGTGAGAGTGTCTTCAGGATGGCATGGTGTGCAAAGAAAACAATTCCAGCTCGTGCTGTTTGTGGAAAGCCTCAGCAAGTTGGAAGATTTTCAGTCAAAAACTCAATTAACCTTGGCAGGTAGGAGGACAGGGTCAGATCCATTTCTTCCAAAATGCACCTCTGGCATTTATGCAAAAAAAATGGCATGTCACGTAACGAAGTAACTGAAAAGGAGGAGGGGAGAGAGGGAGTGAGAGAGGGGAGAGAGAGAGGGAGAGGGAGAGGGAGAGGGAGGGGGGGAGAGAGAGAGGGGCAAGAGAGAGAGAGATGGGAGCGAAAGCCCAGAGAGATAGAGAGAGAGACAGAGAGACCGAGAGAGAGCGATATCGAGATAGAGAGAGA
>JAOYSI010073933.1:0-19211 GCA_025775065.1 Hiodon alosoides | reverse complement strand
CCCCCCCCCCCCCCCCCCCCCCCCCCCCCCCCCCCCCCCCCCCCCCCCCCCCCCCCCCCCCCCCCCCCCCACATGAGCCGCCGAGTCGGGATCTGTTTAATCTGTGGTTCAACCAAACGCTGGGGGCCCAACTGGCCCTGACCACCAACCAGGATCAGAAAGACTGGGAATTCCAGTTGCCCTTGGTCCTGATGGACTGTGGACTTCCTGTATCCCCGCTCTACTCATGATCGGGCTTGAGCTCCGCACACCACCCGAAATCGCCTTCAGCAGCCCACCAGAAGCCCCAGATGCACCCACGAGGCGTGAGTACACCAGGAGGCTCCAGAATCTCCTGGAGATAGTGCACGCCTTTGCCCACCGACAACTAGAGGCAGCAAGGATCTGCCAGAAGCAAAACTACGACACCCGGAGTGGGAGAGGCCCTTCGTTGCTGTGGACCTCGTTTGGGTGATCGAAGGGACGCTGCCCCAAGCTAGAGAGTAGGTAGGTCGGGCCTTGCAAGGTCCAGGAGAAGGTGAGCGAGGTGGTGTACCGGGTGGGGCTGCCTCCCCGTGGCCGGTGGGTGTTCCTGCATCAGGACCGGTTAGCCCCCTACCTGGGTCGGGTCCCTGCGTCTCCTTTCCTGGCCCACACCCCCGGCCCAATCTCCACCAGCTGGCACCAGAGTGGGAGGGGCCTATAGCCCCTGTCCGGTCGCCATCGACACCGGGCACCAGGACCCCGAGACCCAGAAGACCACGCTGGGCCTCAGGTCACTTCCGGGACTTTTTCCTTCCCCGGGGGCGAGGAGCTGGGGGGGTGGGGGCAGTGTAGCGACCTGGGGGGTTAGTGGGAGGGGGCTACCCCACATTATGGGGTGACGTTATCCGTCCGCAAAGGCGGGAGAGTGCGTTGTAAGGGCAGGAGACCACGTCAAGGGTTGGAGAATTAGTAAAGGGGTGACAGCAGGTAGGAAGAGTGAGGAATGTATGGGGTTGTGGGTGAGTGCAGTGGTGGGGTTCCCCCCCCTCGGGTGTGTGGGTGGTTCCGCCCTCAGGAGGAGATAAAAGGAGGGAGGGAGGGACGTGACGTGGGTAGAAAGTAAAGAGTGAGGAGGGGATGACAGCAAGGAAACAGAGTTAACTAATAAACCGTGAGGGAAAGGAATTTAAATTTAAGAGAGAGAAATTGTTAGGACAGGGTTTTATTATTTTTGGCATGGTCTCAGCCCATAGGGACCGTGTGTGCTACAGAGGCGCAAATAAAGCCAACTCACAGACACGGTCAACAAGCGGTCCTGGCCGTTATTCCAACGCACCCACACCAAAGAAAAATTCAAAATTTCTTTGGGGACTCACCGCAAACGCTACAATATTCTTGTAATAAACAAATTTGTAAAGATAAATATAAAAAATGCATATGTTCTGAAAGGTATTTATAAGAAGTGGGTCCTATATAACAGATTTTTTTTAAATGAAGGAAAACATGGTAATTTACCAGTCGATGGCAGGAAGTTAACAAAGATGCCAAGATGCAGGCTAGGGCAAACCCCCAAAAGAAATGACAAATTAGGTGTCTAATTACTAACAACTCTTGGCCTCAATCTCAGTGACAGCCATAAAACCTGAGGTTAGATAAATAAAAATAGCAGAATCAACTATATTATTATATAAACTACATGTATTGTATATTATTATATTTATTATATATTGTGCATGCTTGTATTGGATTGTGAGTATGTGTGAGTCATAATTAACATGTTTGTTTAAGAAAGGCAGTACTGTGTGAACCCTTCTTCAGCGAATTACTGCTAGTAATACTGATAAACCATACAATTATTTCCGGTCTTAATTATCCCTGTCTGTTTAATGTAATTTTTTAATTTTTTATAAAACTTTATTTCCAATCCTTATTTTTATTGTTATAACCACATTCTAAAACCAAACACAAATAAAGAACACACTTTAGACATACCGCAGCGCCACCCATAAAATCTTAAAGAATACATCATTACAATCAGGGCTTAAAATATAAGGAAACCAATTAAATAAAAATGAAAAACGGAAAACATAAGACAACTTCCCATGTGGCCATTGGTAACAATTTGTTCTGTTCTGAAGAAGATGAAGAGATTAGTCTTGCAAAACCGATACATAATAGATCTGTCAGACTAAGAAAAGCACCATCATTTTTTTCCAGCTACAGATTAATTTATAGCTTGCAGACTGCAGTATTGGGCATTTACCCCCTTTGGACTTTGGTCTTGTATACTCTTCAAAGGGAACATGCCATGGAATTAAATGGTAGTCAAACATAATTTTCTGTATGAAAATAAATGTATATCTATATTTATATGCATTTTGGTTTATAATACAACCACCAGTAACACTAGCTATTTTCTGAGACCATTTACATTGTCAGTGATGGTAATTAACAGCTTGGGATAGGGGGTTTAAATAATTTGATTGGTCAATGGTTCTTGGCTGCAAAAGGGAGGGGCTTTAAAGCACTGTCAGTACAACAAACTGGGACTTCGTACAATAAAAGTTTAACCTTGCACGCGTGAGTGGGCTGAGAACATGGCACAGTGCATGAGATGAAGTTGGGGTAGTTTGCTACCGTCAGACTAGCTAGAGCTGAGATTACACGGCAGAACTTGAGTTATATTGATGTTGCTAACTCAAAGTAATGTTGAGAGGTTAAGCAAGTGTTTTTTAGTGTCCTGAGACAATATGTGTTAAACACATCTGTAAGTCTTACTCAGATTGCATTGGTCAGCCTTTAGCACCAATTATCACGAGTAAGGCTCTGTGGCATCGGAGTCATGGATCGAAGAAAAACTCTTAAACTTACTACCAAGTGCTAAACACTTGGGATGAATTGTTGCAAACAACATTAACAACAATAATGTTAGTTGGCTGTGTAACTAACTTATAGACAACTTTAGTGAACGACCGCTAAAATTTTTCACTGTTTACATGTCTTTGTAAGATTTTATATAGGTTTCTCCTTTGTTGCCTTCGGATGTTGTTTAATAAAAACAGGACTCTATTTACTCTATATCTATTATCTCAGCAGCGTTGCCAATTTTTCACTTCCTTTTCGTCTGTTTAACAGGAATGAAGGAAAAACAACAATAAAAACGAATTTTGTTACAAAACATGCATGCGGAATGAGTAAAAAAAATTCACATTATTACATTTCACATTATATTTATTCCAAATAAAAACAACTAGCAATGGAATTAAACCATTCAGTAAAATAAAAATTTATATCTTTTGCTGAGTCAGAGGTAAAATGGTCACGACTGTTGACCACTCCACTGGCTTTCCATTGGCCGGCGGAGTAGTTCCTCTACGTGTCTTGCAACGTCCATTGTGTCCTCCAGGTCAAACTCACCTTCTGCATCTAACATTGAGTCACTCCTGCCAGAGTACAGTACAAAAAGTCACAAATAAACAAGAGCTCACTCAAAGACACAACAATACACAATCTCCCCATCTCAGTCCTGGCTCCTCAGTAGTGCAAATCCCAGACTCGCTGTGAAAAACGCACAAGTTTATATGATCTTTTCCTCTTGTATTTAAGGCTAACGTTAACTATTAGAGGGCAATGCAGGATGAATCAGTATTTTCTTTGTCCTGGACTTTACAGATTCTGATGCTCTGGAAACTTAATGTAAGTTGCGTTTCTTGATTATATTCACTTTCTGAAAATTGCTCTGGTTAAGGGCATCTGCCAACTGAAAAATTAAAATGTTAATGCAGATGCAGACAGGGACTGTTATACAAGCTAAGCCCCACAACCCCACAGTGCACATCCTTGAGCTGCAGTACTCACATAGGGGGGTAGATGCCATAGTTGTGGGGGTGATTGACAGATGGGGAAGCTGCGTGATCCATGTAGGTGGGATTTCCTCCAGACGGGTCTGGATTGGCAGTGGTAAACCTGCAATCACAGACACAAAGGGAACCTCTTTATCTTCCCAAAATCACAAACAATGTCACCTAATACAACATGTAACTTAGATACTTGATTGATTAAAATAAGGAAAGTAAGTGCCCCGAGTGATAAGAAATAAACCTTTTCTTAACAAAATTTTGAGTGACGTCAATACTGTAAGTTTCTTGGCACAAGGGGATTCTATTAATCTTTGACACCTTTTATAATTAAATATTTTTTTAAATATCAATTTATAAATATCCGATCCAAATAAAATTTCACACTCCAAGGCAACACTTCCATACATATTTGCATTTTATTTTCTACAAAGATTACTTCCCCCCCGGGAGAAGCTAACTTTTAAAAATAATAATATATTTTTTCCTTTAAACAAAGACCAGGCCTTAATAACGCATTATTTGCATGTTTTTTGGGTTTTTTTTTTGTTAGCAAATAAAAACATTATTATACTCTTAGTTGCTTGGGAGAGAGACTTGGGGGGCATTTAATCAAAAGAGTTATTGGGGAAGGTCACAACTCGGTGTGTAAAAAGGGCAAGTGAGACTCAACATAAAATACTTCACAGCGTTCAGTGTACCCCTTTTAAATTTTGAATCAAATTACCCATGTGTCCAAAACGTAAGAAGGAACTAGAAAAACGCTCACACACCTGTCCTGGTCCTGCCCAATGATAGAGTCATTCTGGAATAAGATTAAGAAAGAATTGGAGAAGATATTTGGCTTTGTTTATGTTTTTTATTTAATTTGGCCTATTGCAGGTGCACTCCGTTACAGGATCAAATGGCCATAAAGTTACTGTCTAATGTCTGAAAATGTATTTTTATTAATTGGGTCAAGAATAATCCTTCTATAGTTTGTCATTGGTCAAAATGAATCTTCATTATTCTTATTCTCCCCTGTAAAATTTTGCACTGTGTTTAGAGAGAAGTAAGGGACAGGGACAGGTACGTCTACAGTGGGAATAAAATAAAGCTTTTAGGAAACATCAGTTACTGCGATTAATTGTATGCTGTGGAGGAGTGTGTGTGTGAGGGTGGTTGATTTATTTATTCTTCTGTGCGAGTTGGTAATACCACTGGACTCACACTTTAATATGTTATTATTTTATTTGTGATAAAACTCAATAAAGCTCTCATTACAACCAGCATCTCACTGTTAACAAGTTTTAATCGGACAGCTGGTAATAAACTGTTGGCAAGTAAGAATGCTTGGACTAATATTCAATTTCAGCCGGTGGCAGTGTTGTGCGTATTGTTACCTAGTAACTTAGTATCCACAACCTCTAGAAAAAATTATATTTTTTACCATTTAAATGAGTAGATGATCTTTTGTATTCAAATACAACTTTTTGTTATTATTAAAAAGTATTGTCAGCAAATGGAAACAATGCTTGGTGAATCAAGGCCAGTATGTTTTGGGTAAAGATTTCAATCAACACTCTTACTGCTGCATTTACCTATCTTTAATGACCGAGCAATACCTTATTCAATCGACACAAGAGATTTTTAAACTAAGGAAAAACAAAGATGAGTGCCCCTTAGCAATTGTATTGAAAACAGAAAGTAGCATGTTTCAGGAAATTCAGCTTCTGTTTCAGCCCAAGTGAGGTATTTAACCATAAGTATGTACATAATTATGAAAGGCATCCGAGACAGGAATGTCTACAAAAAAATTAAATAAAAATAAGAACACTACTGTTCCCCTTTTGTGTTATTGAGAGGTTTGTGTCCTGCTCCGCTAACATGCTAGCAACGATAAGGGTTAGCAAAGGAAGCACACATTTCACTGGCAAATAACACTGGCTAAATCAGCTGTTCATTCTGCATGGCGTTCACCAGAAGGAGCCAGGTCATTTTAACTTTTCTTATGAAGTATAAAATACAGAATACCGAACAGCTACTTAAACCTGAAATAAATACTTCCCTTCTGTTCAGTTAAAATGTGATATATCAATCTTTTTATTATGGTTCAATTTGTGATGTGTACCCGATCCCCTGCTCATGTAAAAAACACTTCCCCTGCTCTACCGCTGAACTGAGAACCTGAAAAGAACAATCAGCACCAATCAGCCCTTTCCGGTTATCCTGTACACGACACACTTCCATCCTGGAAGCGAGTGCCTCGGCTCTACTGTCAGCAGGGATAGAAGTTGAGTCCATGTGGCACAGAAAGATAAGTGAGCAGACTTACTCAGGCACAACCTGTCTTATCTGAGGTTTGACATAGCCATCCACTGCCTTTGCTGGAGGATAGATAGAAACAAAGCAAAGGAGTGGTTATTTCTAGGTCAAACACAGCTCCTATACATGTTATACATTATATTTTATGACTGTAATAATTAACTCTTTATGCGTCACAAAATCAACAATAAAAAAAACCCTTATAGAAAAAAAAACCCCCTTATAGACCAGCACTAATGTATGTTCATGAATGAACAGCACTGGTAAAGACTATATCACTGGTAGACATTCAAATAGAGCAAAGAAAAATCCTTACAGAGAGGTGGGGTATAGTACTTGGAAAAGACCTCATCCTTGGGCCGATCAGGGTAGAGAAACAAGAGGTGGTTGAGGTCGCTGATTCGGTCAGCCAGGGAACGGATCGAGAAATCTTTGGTTGTGTAGGGCATTAGATTCCACACCATCCTCTCGCCTGGCCCCAGAGGACAGAGAAACAGCTCCTACTGTTAGTTCAAAGTCCTGATCAACTGCACTCATAGGTAGACATTGAAATATCTAACCAGTTATTATACAGAGAAACTCTGGGACTTCCACCTGGAGATGGGCTTCTGCTTACATTAATTGCTTGTGGTATATATTTATATAAAAAATATAATATAAAAAAAATATTTATTGACAAAAACTTCAAGCAGTACATTTTTGTCCCCACACATTGCATGAAAAAAAAAAAACCTCCTCAAAGTAATCCGTAATCATATGTTGGTGTTCAGACAATAAGACCAATTGTCCAAAGGGAAGACGGCACCTGCTTTGTTAGGGTTCTCAGCCACCCATGCAATGGTGATGCCCCCAATTTCCGAGTCGCTGTAGCGCAACAGGAATGTCCCGTTAGGCTTGGACATCAGCATGTCCTGGGCCTGCTGCTTATTCAGAAATCCCAGGATCGCCCTGCCTCACAACATTTGCAGACACACAGACATGCACACACAGGAACAGAGACAGCGAGAGTGGTGAATTCACACATTCGCAAAATCATATGGAGAAAAACAATATACTTTTTCATTAAATTTTTAATGGCTCTACATTCATGACTGGCTAAGCACAGTTCTAGATCATTGTGTTGCCATGGAGGAACCAGTCACATGTTAAAGCAGTCTAAGAATATTAGCAAAACTAAATTGAGGTCAAAAGGTCAAAAGAAACCACTGCCATGTATATTAGTGCCATTATTTCACCATTTTCGAAGTTGCCAGTCAACAGTAATTATAAAATTATAAAATAGAAGCTTTGAGTATTTTACTTTTCCACTGTAATATGGGCAGCAATGACAGAACTCTTACCCATCGTTCCAGTGCAATTTCAGGTGCTTTTTCATGAGTTCAATGACCCCATCAAACCACTGCCAAAATGTGAAGTTCCGACCAGGTAAACTCTCCTGTTGAATGGGACAGGTTAGCAAGTTAGATTAAGTGTTCTGGAAGTTAACTTCTGATTTTCTTCAATGTTATCCTTCTGAAACATCTGTTCAACTCCACAGCCAAGAAGTTATCTATGGATTACCTACGCCACTTGGTACTGCATCAAATAGTTTATTGTTTAGTATATATTGGACCGGACTTAAATTAGGTTCAAGGTTCAAGACCCCAACATCTTCTGCATTTGTGGGACTGTAGCTCCCTTCATTTAATGTTCAGGAACTGAGCACAAGCAACACACGTGCTCTTCAACAATGTAACAGCAAGTAACTAATAAAATGAGGTCACTGACATTTAACTGAAAAAAAAAATGGCCAATTCAGAGCCAAAGTGGCACGATCCAAGAGAGTGAACGGTGTCTCAGGGGCTTGAGTCCAGATCCGAGATTTACAGATTAAAATACATACATAGCACATAGCTTTTGAACCATTGAGTCATGCCTGATTAATGTTCTATAACAAACATATGCAAAAATACATACAAATTTACAACGAGCCAACAGACAATTCAAGACAGTGAAATTGAGGTTGCCTTCTCTGAAGTCTGAAAGGTAAGGCAAAATCTACCCTGTTGAACTGTGACCAGGACATTGTCATGTTGCGGTAGTCCTCAGGATTGGTGCTGGTGCTGCTAAAGGCCTTCTGGGCCAGGAAGACCAGGTTCTCCTCTGCCAGCCCCCGGTTGCTTTGCACCTCAGCTTTGTATTTCATGTTGAGTGCTTCACACAGCTGTGGCCACATGACCTTATCTGGCACGATGAAGGGTACCCGGCCCTGGGGAAGCATCGGAGGTCAATGCAGGTGTAACCAATAGGTTCTCAAAACTCAAAAAGACCTCAATCTTTGGCTTCTTCAGCAGAAGGCTCAATTCCTTTCCAAGTCTATACCAGTTTTGGTAGACAGTGCTTGAGTCAATTAAATAAAAATAGACAAACAAAGATATGTAAAAGCAAGACCATAGTTCCTTTTGAGGATGTGGTCTTGAAAACATTAAAACTATGCGAAAGGATCATAACTGAATCAAAATATCCCATAAGACAGAGTGTAAAGGGGGGGTTGAAGATTAGCTCCGTTATTTTGTATGCTACTTCCGCTGTCAAGAGACTGGTTGGCAGGACCCCTGGACCGTGAGCTACCAGGGTACAGTCATCAGAATACTACAGCTGATTTACTCTGACTTTAGCTTGGTAGCAGCCAGCAGTCTTCTAACATCGAAGTTGTAGAAAATCATCCCATAAGATTGTACAATATACACAGTGTCCTCTATATTTATTAATATTACTGTAAATATTCCTGGAGGAACGTCCCAAAACCGCACATAGAAATGCCATAACCTCATAAAACACCACAAACAATTATCAATAATTGTGACACGTGTGTTCTGTAAGATTTAGGATGTGTAACTTTGACTAACGGGTTCTCTAAAGGCAATGACACTAATCACAAACTATATTATAAAGAAATTTCACTCACCGGCTCAGCAAAAGCATTATCCCAAAGTACTGTTGCTGTGGCGTTGTTGTCTTGGCTGCCATGGACAATCACAACCACAGGAAGTGATAATGTCTGAGAATGGAGTGGGGCATGGAATGTAGCAAAACCCCAGAAGGAGCGTCACAGAAGGTACAACTTAATTTGCTTAATCAGGAACTCAGCACTGTTGATTTACATATGCGGTCTGCGAGTACCTAACACAAAACATGTTGGGAAGGGGAGCAACTTCACACCAGGTATTTACCTTGACTTGGAATACTAGCTCGTTGCCACCGACACTGAACTGTGACTCGAAAAGTATGGTAAATTTCTCTTCCGTGACTGATTCGGCTCCACGCCTGTCCGAGCGCTTGATCCTCTTCAAAGACTAGAAGAACGACAAGAGTGAGAAAGCATTGGGGAAGCCATCCTGAACAATGGCTATTCATAAACATACAGCACGATATTTTTGTCTGAGAGACTGTGGCTGAGCATCCAGCAATATTTTGCATATTTCGTTCACTTTGCATTTACTCCTTTATGTCCATTTATATCCACCTGGTATCTATAAACCCAGCGCAATGTAAATTAAAGACTAAGCATGACTGCCAATGCACAAAATGTCGTTTGAATTTGACTAAAAAAGGTCTGTGCATGAATTATCGTGAAATTCAAGAGTCCCTCGACATTCGATTGGGGGACATTACAGAGATCACTGCAAATGGGGAATCTGATGCAAACTGTCCCATACCGATCATTTAAAAAACGATTGCAAAGGGCAATATTAAAAAAACAACGATGCTATAATGCAGTAAACAAATGATGAACACGTATATTTATGTAATGATTCAATCATTTGGAATCATTTTACCCGACTTGAAATGAACAGCAATAAAATTAAGATAATGAAATGAATGATGATAATCGTGACGGGATTGCTGGCAGATGAGAAAGGTCAGAGATATTAAGTCCATTACAATACAATGGGCTTTTTTTCTTCTATTATGCATCACAGAGTCCCCAATGCCACATAGCCCTACCTACACTGAGGCATCATTGAGTTAACTCGCAAGCTTTCTTTTCATTTGCATTTTCCAAGATCAACAGACCAGTCACGATTAAGGGAATGGATTTCAGTCTCTTGGGAATCATCAGTGTAATGTGGCAAGCTAGAATGTTCGAAGCAGTCAATTCCAAATAAGAATTGAATATGTGTGATATATACAAACAAAAAACAACTATAATATTATGACGCATTGTTAATCCAATACAACATAAAACATAGCTGTTTGAACTGGATCACGAAGCCTTTAGACCAGATTTTGCTGCATGTGTATAGAATACTGACACCTGAAACACACTAATGCTAACTTACCATGATGAAAACTTCTAATGCTATTTCTTGCTATACAGGCATAATTGGTGTTTGAAAGCCACCTGTTACAAAATCTCAAAGCATTCGTTCTATTCACCCTTGACATCACAAGTGACAACAGTAACTGAAGCGTGCCTCTGCCTCAGGCTCACCATGTTTCTGAAGTGAGCACTGAGTGTTCCGGTGGTTTGGTGGTATTCCATCACGCAGTTGTTGTTGAGGATCTCACCACTGCTGTCGCTGTAAGGAAGAACAGGAACTGTTATAGGAAACATCTTTTGTGCTAGAGTGGTCTGACCACAGTAAGTATTAGCGAGGGGCGTATGTAATAATTTCAGTATTCAAGAACTGATAATATTCCTCTTTAACTTGAGACTATGTAATGTGTGCACAGAAATGTAATTAATAGCAGCGATGACGCAAGTCTTATTAAACATGATAAATGAAAAATTCCCATTTCATACATGTCAACAAAGGAAAAAAGTGCCTCCCGAGCGGCTCAGTCAGTAAAGGCGCTCACCCAAACATAGACCTAGCCCTATGTGTTTGCCCGTTTAAATCCAGCTCATGTCATTATCTGATTGTGACCAGGCTGGGGTGGGTTAAATTGGCAGGGTTTCTCTCAGCTCGTCATAAATATAGGATTCAGGGATTAACATTCCACGGGTAGACTCCTAAAAGACCTTGTGATCTTTACAGTTTAATGTAACGATAATGAGGGCCCAACGACCACAGGCAAAGATGTTCTCATATCACATCAACAGGATTTTGTCTTCTGAACCCAAGCCAGAAATCGGATTTACACCCCCTCTTCCACCTACATGTGTAAGGCTTATGAGCTATAAAGTTATGTGTGGTTTCATTCTTTGGAGGCATTGAGAGACCACCATCTTGCACCAAGTCTGCTTTGCATTCAACAACCCATTTTCTTTATTTTGACTACATCAAAACACCCCGTCAGATGCATTTGTGAACCTCTGGTTTCACAACATTCTCACTTCTCTATTTTCCCTGGCTTCAACTTTGGAGTCTGGACTATCTTCCTGGTGTTCTCACTCTTCCGTAACACTGTAGGGAGGGCTTGTGGCTAGTGAACTAGTGAGAGAAGAGGGTAGGTGAAGAAGTCCGGACTTACTTCCTGGTGTTCTCACTCTCCCGTAACACTGTAGGGAGGGCTTGTGGCTAGTGAACTAGTGAGAGAGGAGGGTAGGTGAAGAAGTCCGGACTTACTTCCTGGTGCTCTCATTCTTCAGCAGTGCCTTGGCCTGCTGCTCGCTGATGATTGTGGCTTTGACCTGGGGAGGGTTCATGTGTACGTTGAGCTTCCCACCAACAAGGAGCCGCACGGTGGCAGCAAACTTGGTCTGTGTCTTCAGAACCTGTGGGGGCTGCTTCTCAATGATGAAGGTGCTGGGGGAAGAGCAGAGGGTCAAATAAATGGTCAAACAGTGACCATACAGATCAAGGTCTTTTCTGAATGTCAGATTTGGAGACTCCCAATAGAGAGAGGGGAACTATTCTGTGTCTTTATTCTACTTAGTGTAAGAGTTAATCAAAAGGAATGTTACCATTATCAATTTCTGGAAGGCTGCCTTTTTTAAAAAGACATTAGGAGTTTCCTCTTTTTTCCATGAACCCGCCGAGTACTATTAGTAATGTGGGTTTTTTTTTTCATATACTTCAAACACAGTTTTGTTCAAGATAAATTGTTGAATTGTTGGCTTTGCTTTGATCAAAAAGTATAATCATCAGTAAGTACACAGTAAAACCGCATCCAAACTGGCAGTTACTTATGTTGACACACAAACACAACATAATGTTAAGTTAATCTTTAATTTATCAGACTTTACAAACAAAATACAAAGAGAATTCATGTTTTAACGCTTGTTCTGGGTATTAACTTTTTACTGGTTTGTTCTTCTTCTCTTTATTAACTTATTTAAGCAAAGTATTTTTCCACTTCTGCTTTTCTCTGCTTTGTAGCACATTAAAACATGATGAAACTACACACTACTGTTAGCAACTGTCCCCTAAAAACAAGAAGTTGAGAAAATCCACATGCAATAAAAGTTAATTATTGACCGGCTGGGTGTTTGCGTCGCTTTAGATCTACTGTCCGTTATTCAAATATGCACAATAATGTACATTATGTTCTATTCTTTTTCTCCTTTTTCCATTCCAAAATAAGTTTGTTTGTGAGACAGAGGTGTTGGGGAGCTGCTAGCAAGAAAGGGGTAGGGTTAGAATTCCACAATAGAAAAGCCAAAATGATCTCTGACCATTTAGGTATAAAAGCTAAGTCTAAGGACATTTAAAATAAAGATGACAAGCAAAAGACTCCCTGTAACTGAAAGTTACCTAATATACTAAAATACAACAATATGGGGGGAATTGAGAGTCCTATGAGTCCCTGAATGAGAGTCCTATGATGCAGAATCTGGAATTTTTGCTGATCAGCTGCATTTTTTGCCAAGCTGACAGGAAGGATCGCTGCCAAACATTGCGTACAGGTCACATGGTTGCGTAGCGTGCAGTGTGTTAAATAACCAATGGCCCACGGGTGGGAGGGTCTGGGGAGTCCATCCGCACAGCCACATTGAAAAATAATTGATGGTTTATATATATTTTAAACAGCCACATGTTCTCAATAAAAAAATGGAAGGGTCCAGTTTGGGTCCATTTGCAACACAAACCTGAATCACAATCAAATCTCAGAATAATGAACGTGCAAAACCAATGTTATCAATGCTTAGACTCATCTTTGCCTGTTTCTATCTCTTTGGTAACAAGAAAGAGAGCTCATTGGCTGAAACATCCTTCAACTCGCAAGAGCAGAAGCCCTGCCTCTCCCATAGCATTACACACTAACATACACGCCAGGAGCTCTACATGGGCGACAGCAGGCAACAAATCGGGAGGGGAATACACCATGGGGGTGATCCAGTAAAGGATCCACACCTGGTGACCAGTGCTGAGATGATGTCGGTGATGGTACTGTTAAGTTCAGTGAGCAGCTCTTCAATAGGGCCGGGGATGGGCAGCTGCTGTCTCAGGTGCTCTGCTCGCCGTATCTGTTGCCGGTTCTGACAGATCATCTCTGCAAGCTTTTCACACCTGAGGAATGCAAGACACTTAAGGGGAAAGTGAATCAAATATCATCAAAAAGAGAGCACCCTTATCAGAAAGTTAGAAACTGCAGATTGAATAGGAAGAAAAATCTCTTTGTCCATAGGAATGGAGTGGAATTCAAATAAGAATTCCATAAGTCAGGGTGGCCATTTGAACGGGGGCCAATGTGGGAAGACCATGGGGTGCAGATTTACCAGGACTGTAGGACATCCAGCCCGCCCTCTGGTGGCCCTCCATTGCCTGCCAGCTGCTGTCTCCTCTTCCACTGGATCAGCTCGTCGTCCAGGATGACGGTCTGTTGCTTTCGGAGCAGCTGCAGTGTTTTTTGGTGCTTCTCAGCCAAATCCTGATAACACCGGGCAGAATCCATAGGGTCAAACAGAGCGAAATTGTAACAAAACTAAAACTTGTGCATAAGTGTTGAGCAATGGGAAAGAAAAAGCACTCATTTGTACAGCAGGGATACCAGTCTGTATTTCTGTAGTGTGTTGGCCTCCCGGGTAAGCCATGCTTCCACAGTGGCCCTCTTGCTCAGCAGATTGGTCTCCCTTTGCAGTCTGTCAGACGGGGGCAGGGTGGACAGGTTGCTAAGCTGGGCTGGAGGGAAGGGAGAAAGGAGGAGAGAACTCAGGACCTCACGCTCTGCCCAACCACCACTTGTCCTAATAGGCACAGACCAAAGGACACAGGTACCTAAAACTGAAAATAACGCACACACAGATACCAGTTCATAAAAAAACCAGCACTAGCATAAAATGCACATCTCCAAAGTTTAAATTTTGACTGAATGCAATTGAGTGAATGAGTGTTGACCTAGAGCTCAAGTTTGTGAATTCTAAAAACTCTACAAAGCCTCTGTTGGGAGTTGTGGCCAGTTTGGGCTCACCCTGAATGTGAAGGCTCTCCTGATACTGAATGATGAAGTACTCCTGGTTGTGCTGCAGCTTACGCAGGTCATTATCCGTCTCCTGTGTCATTACACGAAGCTCCTCGAAGGCTTGGTTGATCTGCTGGTACTTCTGAGACATGCTGTCCAGCATCCCACCCCCGGCGGAGCTTGACTGCCAATCACACAAGAGAGACCATTATCACTGTACCAATTTACTCAGTTCAAACGAACAGAACACGTTTTCATAGTATCCATTATTTAACCTCAAACAGACACATGTTATATATATAACTGTACATAATGTGTATAATTTGAGTACCCTGTAACTATGTGTACAGTAGGGAAAATGGTCTCAAGGCTCACGTTTGTGGCTTCGCGCACCAGCCTCTGCTCGGTGTACAGTATGTGCTTGATACATCGCACCAGTTCCAGAGGACACCGGTCATATGTACTCTGAAAGACAAAGGCTAAATTCACAACACTGATGCAAGAAATCTCAACATGCCCACACAGTGTACAAAACAAAAACTAGCTGTAATTTGGCTGGAAGCACTCACCTGGTGAGGCGCTAAAGGTATAAAGCTTAATTAAATGCGAACAATGTTCTCAGTAAAGAAAATTCAATTAATATTTGTGGATGACCAAATGACTAATCGTGCCATGAAACCATTTGTTTAATTAAGTTTTAGTTGCGGAACTGGTTTGAAGAAATGTATGCAGAGAGAACATACATTCTTAAAAGATTTTGAAGTGTAGATACTGGTCTGTATTGCCTGTTCTTTGGACCACTGTGAAGTGAGCAAAGGATAACGTATTATTTTCTGTTCCCTCCTACTCTCATCTGTGCTTAGGAACCACATTTATTTTCCATCATGAGTTTTCACCAAACTGACAGGTTGGAGAATTTATGCATTCAGTGACGCGTGGGTGTAGTCACTCACCTTGAGTTGAGTTGCATAGTGGCCCAATTTGATCTTGAGCAGGAAGCCATCCTCTCCCACCTGGTGTTCTGCCTTCTTCTGTAGCTCCTGTATCAGAATGTCCAGCAGACATTTGGCCTTGAACTCCTCCTGTGGGTTCTCCAAATCTATCGTGTCCCTGAATAAAATAAATACGACTTGTCGAAGCAGGGTTTTGCAAGTCTGCAGTAAGTTAAAAAACAATATTAGACCCTCAAGCATCCTTAGACCCTTAGACAACCCAATTTGAAATCTTGCTTTAAAAAAAACTCAAAATCCCAAACAGAGATAGAGACTTATTCAAAAGCACAAGATGCAAGACATCTTGAGTTTTTAATCAATCCCATCACTAGGTTAGTATAGGAGGTTATTTGAGAGGAACCCCATGCACAAGTTAAATAAGTTAAACTGGTATTCTGTAATTCTACAAAAGGTCAGGGTGCTACTAAGGGCCCCAGTTCTGTGAGGCTCCACAATAAACACAAGGTAACTGTACTACCCATAATTTGACCTTATGCAACTGATTACCGACAAATGGAATTAGGAAAAAAGTAATGAACACACAAGGGAATGCCAAAAACAGCTGCTACCGTGGGCCTGCTCCCCACAATTAATAGCCTTTTCCTATCATTTGTTTTTCCTTCAGTGTATCTGTATCACTCCCCCAAATGTAACTTTTTGTGTCATATTCATTATGTTAGGCCTCTATGTTCTACACTTTCTAATACTTGTCCTTATATTGAATGCAACGTGGGATTTGTAGTCACAACGGAATATCCTTAGAACGTAAGCCTACTGTTTCTCGATTGATTGGTTTGCACACAAGTGGCGTTTTAGTTTCAGCACTTGTTGATCAGAACGTCCAACAGAGGAACAGTTTTACGCACCACAACTGGGACTCGATCCATTGGGACAGGTAATGGCGCACCTCTATGGGGAAGTGCTGGCCATAGAGGGATTGCATTTGGTGCAGTGCCTCTCCCTGTAACTGTTGGGCCTGAATCCAAACTGCCATTTTCAGAACCCTGGAAAGAGGAGCAGGGGGTGGGGGGTTGGTGGTAAGTGAGATTGAGCCACATAGAACGGGAGGAAAAGAGGAGAAAGAAAGCAGAGGAAACAGTTCATTCAAAAAAATTGTCGTTGATAATATTCCATTTCAATAGGTTACTCATTCATTCTCCACAAGCTGGCAGTTCAGTTTATACCAAAATCTCCTTTTTATTCCATGTAATTGTCTTCCCATTTCAACCATTAATCTTACATTAATCTTATTTGCCATTTTCGTCGTCATAAAATTTGGTTGAATATAGCCCTCGATACAAGTAATACAAATAAACCATCTTGGAAAAACTAGCTTATATATTAAATAAGCAGCATCCCACAGCTTTCTGATCTTGGCCCTGTTAACTTACTTGATACAGTTATACCTACTGCTTATAGGTTACACACTCAATCAATCATATATTATATTTCATATAATTCATATAATACCCACATACATACATACACTTATATATTATATGCGTGTGTGTGCACACACATCTATAAACAAATACACACAAACAAGAATGAGACTTGCAAGAGAAGCCACAGAGAGACCAACAATCATTTTGAAGGAGCTACAGAGTTCAGTGGCTGGGAGTGGAGTAATGGTGCACCAGTCAACCATAGAAAGAGATCTGCAAAACGGTGGTCTGTAAGGGAGGATGGAAAGAAAGCTGGAGTTTGCCAGAAAGCATGACAGGGACCCAGCTGTGTTGTGGAAAATGTTTTTGTGGCCCAAGAGACCAAGATAGAGCTTTTTGAGTTAAAATTAGATTTTAAAGCAACGTGGGATACAACAGATTTTCAAAGCACTCAAATAGTTGGTTCCCAAATTGCAGATGTCACGGTCACCATGACGGCACCATGACGGCATGCGCCAAACAAGGGAAAATGCATCAGGAAAGAGGAACATTGGTTGCAAGCTTAGAACAGTATAGAAACCCAAAAGGAGAGTTGCTAAAAACCATAAAACAACAACTACTACAGAAGAGAGGAAAAGGAGCCATTAAATGTAAACACAAAGGCATTGCGCCAAACATC
Organism: Hiodon alosoides; assembly: GCA_025775065.1. Lineage (NCBI taxonomy): Eukaryota > Metazoa > Chordata > Actinopteri > Hiodontiformes > Hiodontidae > Hiodon > Hiodon alosoides. Next base: position 1,702 of record JAOYSI010073933.1, on the reverse strand, counting down.
AATATAACACAATATAACAGATAAAAAACTAAAAAGGTAGCAAAAACATCTCAAATTTATCGCTTCTAATACCGCAACCATATGCTATTAGGTCTACTCTATTTCTGAAACCTTTCCAGCAGTGAATATGATTTTGGTCCATTGAGTTCCATAACCTGCCTAAATGATTTCCCATAATACTGTGTCTAGCCCACAGGCAACTGACAAAAATATATAGCCTACTTTTTAAGATTCAATTATTTGTTTTTTTGTCATTTCCATTTTTATTTATTTTTTTATAAATCGACTTTGGTTTTAAAAAATTATTAATAAATAAATGAGTTCACATTAGCTATTCTTTAGCGATCAGGGCTAATTTAGCTCCCTTATCTCTGCCCAATATTTAGAAGTAATATTACCTTCATGCAAACTGTATGTTTTTATATTGTCTATCATATGGGCATACGTATGCAGACAATTCATTGAGTATGGTGTTATACGTAGACTACAGGGGACACTGTCAAAATATAGTTGGCTCAGACTTACTATTGCACACAAGAAATACATAAAATACTAACAGTTGAATATAACAGACAAAACATGTGTTGATAAACTAGAACTCCCTTATTTGCAAGATTAAATAAATAATTCTGAAAAGTACTCTTGGTTGTACACTCCAGATCCCTCCAACCCAAAGGTTACCAGGCTGTAACTCCAGAAGCCCCTACCTTTGGTCTCCACTCATTCTAAACATGGTGCTCAAGAGTCACTGTTTAAAGCAACAGAGGGGGAGCAATATGTGCTCCCTTCAGCACTTCAGGCAGACAGCAGGGCATTGTCTGTTAGACTCACATCAAAGGCTTTAACTTTGGATGACCATGGGGTAATTTTCTCCCTAGCAGTCTCAATGAGCATACTGCACTCGGCGTGAAGAGCTCATACTCCTGCAGCCATCAGCTACTGATGAATCGACTGACACATGTCTGTTAATCTGGTTTAGGAGTTACAGTGAAGCAGCCAGAGGCTCAGACACACGTGTTCTGAAGAGGTAATTTCCACTCCGTCTTATGTAACATCCGAGTCATCACAGACACGTACAGCGGCCATGTTGATTTTCAGATTTTATTGATTTGAATCATAGAGTGCCATTTCATGTCACAAATGTGACTGGAAGTGTGTGTCATCAAGAGAATAAATGCATAAACCTGATGGGAATGTGAAACATGGAAAAAAAAGAAAATGTAGTCATCTGGAACAAAACAAGTTAACTGGCACACAAAAAGTCCCAGTGAGTCAAAGTAAGAAGTGACTGAGCATGACAGCACGGACGCCAAACAGCAGAACAACTCCCCCTCATGTAAATCAAAAGGACACACCCACACTAAACCCAACGCCGTGCATGCTGAAAGAAACACCAAAATAAAATCCTGGATCCTGTCAAGGTATTACTTTACAGGTGAGATGGGATGTCTCGCAGTGAGACCAAACTCAGTACAATTTTCTTTACCTTGTGCCAACAAGGCTGCATTCTGCCCAAGCAAGGTTGGTACTCTTATAATATGGGGTATTAATATAACGTGGGGTTCCTTAACTCAAAAAAAGAGAGGATTCTGTGATACTTCATTAGAATTTCAATGGAACATACAAATATACACACACACACACACACACACACACACACACACACACACACACACACACACACACACACACACACACACAC
>JAOYSI010073932.1:0-19211 GCA_025775065.1 Hiodon alosoides | reverse complement strand
AATTCCTGTCTGCTGTAGTTAATGCTTTGATTGTTAAATTGGCCGTATTGTTGATTGATTAAAACCAGCAGACACTGCAGCCCTCGTGGACCAGGACTGCCTATCCCTTAGCTAAGCTATTTACTGGGAAAATATACAGTCTGGATCTGTTCTGGAAAGAGATAATTGTGGTGCAATATAACATGATAATCTTCGAAAGCGTTTCAAATGTTTACAGGGCAAGAGTTCAGTCATTCTACTTATTGTTCAACAAGAAGAGCAGGACATGCATTTGACTCCTGTGTAGTGTAACTATGTTACCCCCTTCCATGGCTGTTTGCATCATGTCATTTCTATTGTGAAGCAAAGCAGATAAAAACGTTGAGTACCCTGATCATTTTTCAGCTTTCGTGCTGCAGTCTAACAGTAAAGCTCATTTATCAACTGGCCTCATCTTGGGTGTACTGGCCCGGCAATGTGGATGCGTGTATGTGTCTCAGAAGCAAGCTTAGTTCCTCCAGCGAATGATAAAGAACTGTAAACACCGAAAATTTTTAACAGACACAGGGCTGATGATCAGAAAGTTTGATTCCATTGTAAAAGAAACATCAAGACATCCAGAAAATCCAGGGTGGCCCATTTAACCTCAAACAATGGTTACAAAGCTTTGTGTACACTAATTAATTCCAGACCTGCTAATAAACAGGCCATGGAGGGAAGAGGAAAGGGAGTGAGGTTGAAAAGAGTGTTACAATGAGGACAAGGGAAATGGGGGAGGGGGCTGCAGAGGGCATTCGTTTTTTGTCATTAATGGCAGCTTTTCAGCTTCCTCTGCTATTATCTACAACCTGCAAGCAAATGCACCGTACTTCGGAAGACCGAAGAAAACATGCCGTACTTTGGATGACAAAGCAAAGAAAACCGTTGTGCACGTATATATGCATATATATGCTTAAACACAATGCAAAATAGGAAGAAAGTCCAATCAATTAGTGCATTATGTACACCAAAAGACCTGTGACTCACACAGACACTAAACATTAATCAAGATAAGGGTGGCTTTTCTTTCCATAGCGCTTTGTAGGCCGATGGTCTAGATTAATGTATCAAGCATAAAAGTGAGCAATGGTGTATTACACATACCAGCTACAGTCATTTCCATGCTTTTAAAATAGAACCATCAGCTGATGACATTTCTCCTTTAGCAACCTTGTTCTTGGACACTCCAGTGTTGTCGCCATTGCATAACAAGGAGGCCATAAAAATGTGACTGCATACTGTTTGCCATCGCTTTGACTTGAATGCCTGCCAAGACAGCCAAGGTTAATCGAGAGCTGAATATGTCCTAGCCAAGCAGCGCTATGCCTCTGTGCTACAGCCTGCACTGTTAACCATTGCTGCGGCGCAGACTGCCATTTGCTGAATTGGCACTGGGTTCCCTCCTGCTATGCCCGTTGTGTCACTCTGCCTGATCTCTGACCCCTTGGCATGCCTACTTTCCCATGTCACACATTCTCTCTTTATGTTGTCAACAGAGTCACTGTTGTGAAACTCCCCTCTTGCAAGTATGCTTGTGTCAGAGGCACTTGGGAGACGGTTTCTATGAGTTGGTCTAGAGCCCTTATAGACTGGATAGCATTTTTTCCATGGTAAAATACTCACCCAAGAACATCCACTTACACTGATTACATTGTCTGATTCATTTTTTGTGGAACACGTTGCTCTGCAACCACAGCCACGTACTATGTATGGACTGTGCTGATAACCAGGTTCTTTTAACTGGACTGTAATCCCACTTTATGACTTGTTTCCCCTTTTACCTCTCCCTCTCTCTGTGTCGTTCCCTCTGCTCAGAGATGTAGTGTTTGGGTTTTGGCTGGCTCTTTCAACGTACTGTGATTTGCTCAGACTCACCAGGTAGTCAACACCAAGCCCCAACACATACAATCACGCAAACGCATACATTCACACCCACACATCGACACACATGTAAACACTATCTACAGACCTCTGGACTTTATTTCCAAGCCCAGTGGGGCCTTTTGGCTCACTATTGTGTTCACTGAGTTCCTCTCAGGAATTTTGGCCTGAGTTCAAAAATCTTAAATCAACCACAGCCTGCACGAATACCCCGGGCCCCTCTTCTTTGCGGCTGTCACCCCACATGTAGACTATAGGAGAGATAGGGGTGTCGGCTAGAACTTTTTCCGATCTACCCAGCCTGGGCAGCTATAATGTAATACAGAATCTCTGCCTGACTTAACGGTGTTTCACTTTGTGTTGTTCTTGGATATTTATACCTCCCTCCCTATTGTTGATTCCTTTACTTCTGTTGTCAAAACTTCTCGCCCTTTTCCCCCGAGATATTGTGTGCCTGTGTCAACCCTATCTCCCTGCATCTTCCTGATTCTCTTTATTGCATTCTGTACTTGATTCTACCTCATTCCTGTTACTTTTCTTTTAGGTGGTGCATGTCTTCACCTTGCTTTCTCCATTTCAGTCTTTGCCTTGTTTCTTCAGTCTCCTGTTCTGCGCCCTCGTTCTCTCATGTTGTCCTTTCTGGATGAACCACCAGCCTTTGCCTCAGCTAACCTTGAGTGAGGGGTCCAGTGAGGGGCTCCAGTCACAGTTCCCCATTGCCCGCTGTGTCTCCAGATCTAATTTTGCCTCCCTCGCTGACTTCAGTGGTGGAAGAAAAGAGAGGCGAAAAATATGTTTTTGTGGTCGTTTGAGGTCTGACTCTCATTTTACTGTAAACCTATCCGTAATATTTTATATTGTGTCTCTCTGTATAAACTTTTTTTGCCCTGTTTTCATAATGTAACTTCAATTAGTAAAAATAAAAATTAAGCATTAATGATGGTGAGCCATGAAAGTAGGAATGGGAAGGTAAATAGTATATTTCAAATAATTTTTATAGAGCAGAGTGTTTCCCTATATTAAGACATTTTCCAAAAAAACAAGAGAATGTTTAAAAATTATATTTTTATTGCTCAAACTTAGTATTTGTAACTTAGTAAGCTTAATATGATTATACCACAGTAGTTATGTGAGCAGTAGATTCATGAATTGCATGAATTGTTGACTCTAAATATGGTAAATATACCAACTTGTCAATGTCAGGCGTGGCAGTTACTGGGATAGTCTCTTACGGTCATTAGCACAGACAGAGACTTGCAGTTTGCCCTGCAGCACTAAAGACAATCTTAGATCCGGAGTTCCCTCTCTTATGTCAAAGCAGAGACCTTGTTTGACCAGACAAGGATATGTTTTGCTTTTTATTCTTTTTCTTTCCGGAATATTGAAAAGTCTTCCATGGCAATCCTCAACATACCCATTTAATGAATAGTCTTACAGTTGTTTGGAGGAGAGGGTGGGGCTTTACATAATTTAATGAAAGAAATATCAGAAAGCAAGATTTAAAAAAAACTTTCATTCAATGATTAAAAAGCAGTTTCTCTTATTACGAGAGGTTACCTTCTCGATTTTGGTAGCAGCAGGCACTTGTTTGTGAGAATGCTTGAATCTTGCAATTACACAAAGAGTGTGATTGTAGGATTTTCCTAATGCAGGTAATGCTCCTTACTTGCAGTGCAGGAGGTACAGGACCAGAGCAACAAGAAAAAAGTCAAATCACCAGTCCTTAAATTAATTCATTTTAAACGATGTGCAAATATGCTTTACTTTCAACATCCATGATGCAGCAGTATCTGTCACACAATCCTGTTGGGGTTGTCACTGTGTTAGATTCCAAACTCTATGCAGTGATGTGAAATTGTACATGCGCAGCCCGCTCTTTAATGCATGGCTACACACAATGTCCTGTATGCCCTCTGTTTGTCCAGACCTCTTGCGTAGCGGAAGGTGTTAATTTCATTGTAACTGCTGCATGCGTACCAATTTGCTGTTGCACTCTGCGCTGTCTGCGGCCTGATTTTAAAGGGAATAGCTGCACATCAGGAGTGTCTGGCACCCGGATCATGGGATACGGCCAATATTGATGCATTAATGCTGCACTGGTTTGTTCCCCTGCCCGCCAGCCTTACTGTTGCTGTGGTTATCCACCCCAGGGGGGGCGAGGGGAGTGGAGGAGATGGGTACAGCGTTCTTTGAGCAAAAGAAGAACCAAATCTCTCCGGTTGAGATTTTTCTCTCTCTAATGTGTTCACTCACCATTGGATTTTAGCCACAGTGTCATCCAAATGAGCTGGTAGAAAGGTGACTTCCGTAAAGTTTTGGGATCTTCTGGAGTTACCCGAGGTGATCTGCCCGCACGGGCGAGACTGTTAAGTTTTTGCAGTGACGTTTTAGAAATAGAGCCCCTTCCAGTGCTTACCTCATCGATTCAATTGCATTCATGAGCTTAATCTTTCCCTGTTCACTCTCCCCACGGAAATCGAGGAGTATTTTTAGAGCTAAACTGGCATTGGAGAGGCTGCTCCTGGTTCAGTTTTCTGCTGTTGACAGTTGCCTGGTAAGCAAAAGGTGTAAGTAACTGTACTTTTAAGTGCAAACACAGATCCTCTTCGCTGCACCGACGGATTACAGTTTTATCTCCCTCACAGTTTATTGGCTATTGGAATATTAAAGAGCGCCCCTAGATGATCAGCTAATCTGCACCTCTGTCACAAGTTTTGAGTTGCCTGTAAATAAAGTTCACTTTTAGATCTGAGTGGCAAACTATGTAATTGGCTTCTGGGGGCGGTAAACTGAAAAAAACTGTTTCTGTTTTACTCCTATTCTCAGCTTGTTGACCCATTTAATCCTTGCTAACAACCCCCTGTAGCTCTGAACACACATGCTTAAGGGCCTGAATCATGGAAACAAAGAAAGTCTTGTGACAGGACATGATAGGGACCCCTGTTCACAATATAGTCGTTGGTGTCATTTCTTGTCCAGAACAATGCATTGAAGCAGAAAGCAAAACAAAATAACAAGTCATTGGAAAAACAAAAAGCCTAGAATGCCAAACCATACTTTTCAAGAAGCTGCTAGCGTGCTTTTATACAGCACCATGTTACAAACATACACTACATTGAAAAAGAGATGGCACTGGATCTGAGTCACGACACGTAAGGCTGCGTCCATGGAGTTCTTTTTCACTGCTTTGAGGAAGGACAATTACCATCCATTGGTTACAGCTTCTTGGTGTTTGATGCTCATTTCTGAGTGGTCCCAACCTGGCAGCAGTGGTCTTTTTTTACGTTGGTGGATGGTGGGGGTTAGGGGTGGTTGTGCTGTCTTAAAAATGTGAAAAATCTTTTCCAAATTGAAAGAAAAAAAATTGATTTTTTTGCAATATATTTCGGTGGAGTGCAACCCTCCAAAAGGTCCTCAAAACCAAGAGTAGGGGTTTGGCATCCACCGGTCCCGTTCTGTCCAATTTTCAATCTTATGAAGCATAAAACTCCACCTACCTTTTAGTCTGCTCTGTCTTGGTAGTCAGGGATTTTATGAGGAATTTTTAAAGTTAATTTTCTCTTGGTTTGTTCTCATTTCTGGAGGGTAGGTCAAGTGACAGGCGCCTGGGCCGACAGTGCGATACTCAGTCTCTCATTTTGGCTGCAGGCACCATGTGACTGAGCTGTCACATGGAAGAGAAGAGAGAGCACAAAATATTCAGAACAGTGTGCCTTTCAAGACAAACACACGTGTCAATAAGAGGTCTCTGAAGGGCAGGGGAGGAGCACCAGTGGTTCTGTAAACTTCTTTTCTCCATCACCTAAGCGGAAATGTACCAGTCTTCCACTCGTCCCACGGTATGGGACTGATATGTTCAAGAATTCACCCGGTGCGGTGATTATATGTATATATCTTACATGCTTATAAATATATGTGTTAATGGCCTTTGCTCTGGGATTGCATCACCTGACCACTGCTGCGTGAGGGAATCCTGGCATATGTGCTGTCCCTAGTGTCTGCTCTCACACTCTGATCCTGGAATGAAAACAATGGGACACGTGTGTGTGTGTGTGTGTGTGTGTGTGTGTGTGTGTGTGTGTGTGTGTGTGTTTGTACAGGTTTTTAGCTATTTAAGCATGGATATATTTTGAGGTCTTCATAAATTTTCAATACCACAAGGTTTGTTGTTTCCCCGATTCAGCATAGCAATAAAAACTCTTGCTTGTTGTGCAGATATATTGTCCATGATTTTAATAATGGATTTTTTCCAACAACCCAAGCCTCAGCTCTCTAGCGATTCAAGGATGGCATTTTTAAATGGCATAACTGCACAAAGCTTCAGTCTTATTTAATTAAAGTGAGTGTAGCCTTGGCATGCAGAGGCATTTTATTTTTTCTGGCAGCAAAAATGACTAGCACTCAGAACATTGTCTGAAGTTGGGGCCTTTTTGCAAGACATCACTCCAGCTTCAAGTCCTAATAGTGATACAGAGAATATGAGACACCACCATTGGTTTCACTGCACATCATCTGCTACAGATTTAGCGGTTAGAGAGGAGCTGTGTAGCGTAGGTAAAATAGCCACACGTGAATACAGGGTGTAAACAGGAGGGAGGGGGTCTAGCAACGTGCTGCCTCACGCATTGTGGCAGCTTTGGCCAGGCTGCCCATCTCTTTTCCTGTTGGGGGACCTGACATGGATGCGGTTTATAGATCGCCATGAGGACGCGATCCTGGATGCTTCTAAAATGCTAGAAAGTATCCTAAATAATGGAGGTCCAATTGAATATCATGGATGGGCATCTATTTAGTAGTTCTGGACCATTTTCTTCCCACTTAACTTTTTAAGATCTAATAAGATCTAGCTCCTGGTACCTCCCACTTTACTGGCAGCTTTCTTAAACGAGGTTTTAACAAATTCTTTAATTTCTTTCCCATTACGTGTTTTTACCTATTTGGACTTGCTGATTTTTCTTTGTAATGTCAGGCAAAAAGGACAAAATTACTCTTTCACAATCTGCATGGTAGGTTTGTTTTTTTTTTCCTTTAAAAAAAATTAAATCTTTTAAAATTTATTTTAGAGACGAATACTGTGTAGCAAACAGTTTTTTGTCTAAAATGCTTTATGCATATAAAACATACATACACATGAATAGATAATTCATGATTAGCAAGTATCTCTGACTTTAGACATGCTTGTAAGTCTGCAAAACCTATTATACATAGCCACTCCTCCTCTTTGTGTTTTTCCAAAATGTTAACAATCACTGCATTTACACACAATGGCCTCAGCCAGCCCAGGCACCCACTCACTCTCTCCCATCCACCATGCAAATTAACTTGTAGAGCGTTGGGCGGTCTGGTGTTCGCTGGTTGACCGGCCATAAATCAGAGTTTTGACAAGGACGGGTGCATTGTTTCCCATTGCTTAGGCTGGCTAAGGGCTGCCCAGCTGTGCAGATTCTCTGCAACATGGCCTTGTGTCTAACCCCCCCTTCCACCCCCCTGCCTTATTTCTATACATTACACAGCTACCCATGGTGTGAATCGATCTTTTCAGCAGCACCAACCAAGGCCATTGTAACTGCGCAACGATCGTGCTTTTCACACAGCGATCATTATAAAGGCGGCATGTCCCTCTGCTTCGTAGTCAGGCACACAAATCCCGATGAAGAGAGACAGAAGTGTTAGGCCTCACCTGTGTGGCCATTTCTCGTTTCCATTTTTAGGTATGCGGTTAGCCTGTTTGATCACCAAGCAAGCAGGCATGTTCACCTCCCTCCCCTCTTCTCCTGGTAGTTTAGAATATTTGATGTTCCAAGATATGTGTGTGCTGTTCAGATTGTGTGTCGCTAGAAAATTAGGTTTTTTACGGTTGAAAAGTCAGTAGTGTCTGCGTAGAAACTGTGAAAATCTTGCAAAGCTTGTACCCCCTTGAGAAGATTTAGTCTGCAGATGTGCATGCATGCTTTTGTAAAAGGGGTTTTTGGCCTACCATACAAAAAACTGTCTCTAATGTAGAAATATAGTATTTTTTTCTCAAAATGACAAGTTACTACCAAGTATAATACTTGAAACATGAATAGAAAATAAACATAGTCGTTAAAATTTATTAGAAATAACTGAGGTGCTTGCTTTGAACTTTAGATATATGGTACATTCTTGGTAAAATCCCTGTTCTTTATTTCATCGACATGCTGGGCTTTCTTTTAAAATGGATGTTCTGCTGGCATCCCTGTGCAACAGATCAACGGAAACAGACCCTCACACACACACAGCCAATTAATCATCAGCAGATTCCCTCACATTTATTTACACCTCAGTTCTACATTCAAGCGGGGTGAGGCTTAGAGTTCTATATTCGATCTCTGCAGCCTGTATATAGAGTGGACGCAGATGAACGGACAGCATTTTGTGCCATATTTATGACATGTGAGTACTGGAATCACCCAGCTGAGATAGTCTTTCAAGGTCAGTTCAGAGTGAATCGAACAGGCTTACAGTCAATTTGTGTTTCTTCACTGTATATGCGATAAAGTCTATGTTTATGTGTATCCCTGGTATAATGCGATTTGTTCTGTTTTTGTCCTGCCACAGGGAGGTTAAAGTAAGGTAATGTTATTTGTATCTGTGTGTCTATGTGTTTAAATATGTGTGTTTGTGGGTTTTTATATGGTACGCATTTATGTGGCTTAGCGTGGTGCCGACAGGGTGAAGGCGAGAGCAGCACTGTGCGGTGGCTTACCCTGGCTGTCCTCCCTCCCAGCATGTCTGCCTGGGCTCTGTCTCCAGCTTCCGTCTGGCATCTCAGGCTATCCCGATGGCCATTTTACAAGCAGCAATGTGGAATACCACCTCCACAATATCTTTGCTTTCAAACAATGCAAAGACATTGGTGAAGTCTGCTATTGGCCTGGGCGAGTTGAGGCAATAATTCCACAGTGCTCATCATCTGCCCATCAGAGAAGCAGAAAAAAAAATGAGAAGGCAGCAGTGTTTCATCCATATTTCATCCGTCAGTGTCTTCCTGGCAGTTGTTGTTTCCCCACTATTGTATTTCCTTGCCAAACCTTTTCACTTGTGGGGCCCTTAGGTGGGGAATAATAAAATTAATCTGTGCTATAGTTAACCTCTATGTTCAGACATCTCCCTTTTGTTCCCATATAGATACAGATTTATTTAAATGTCACGCATTGATTTTGTTTTGTTGTTGAAGTAGAGAACTTGTTATGGTCTCCCTTGGGTGCTGGGGATGCTTCAGCTAACCAGGCTAATGCTGCCCTGGCTGGAAAGACATGAGAGTTGAGAGCTTTGCCTCTGTCTCCCAGAGGGCCCTCAGTGCGTTACTCATCCCTCCGCTTGTCAAAGTCAGGATGGGACTCAAATAATTCATCAAAGAATGGGCTCTGCGCACCTGCAGAGGATCTTGAGAGCATTAACAAGTCTGTGTGCTATCTGTTTGTGAATGAATCTCTTTATGGAGGATACGTGTAACGATTACCAGAGCAACACATAAGCAGAAATGTTAATAGAAAAAAACATATTCTTTTTAACCAAAACAAAGAAGAGATCTTCTTTGTTTTCGGCTGAAGCCAAATTGAAAGTATATGCATTTGAGTAACGGAGAACCCCATATGTTTTCAAGACAATACATTCCTGCAATATTGTAATTCTTCTGCCAAGTCGGTAGCAATGTTAGGTTAAGATAAAATGTTCTCCATTTAAAATCTCCACAATGCCTCTGGTTATTCATATTACGCTTCCACCCCAAATTGCCTTTTGCATGGTTTCCTTTGTAGAGCCAAGGGATAAGTCAGTAGTCCAAAGAAAAAGTGGTATGGTATCCACAATTTTCTGACATGTATCTCTAGGGGTAGGCCTATTTCTTTGGAGATATTGTATCACCGCTGTTAAAGAAGTCAGCCGGCAAGGAAAATGTGGTGGCCTTCGATCCCAAGAACTTTTAATCTATCGTTATTTTATTGCAAGGATTTGTTGAATGACGTCGCCGTAGTTTGCGGGTTCTTTCATATGGGAGCACATTGAGAATGACGTCGCCCCGCAAAAGACAAGATAGTAATTTGCTCCCTAAGCTGAGGTTTTTTAGCTCAGCAAAGTCAATAGTCTCTCTTATCGGGAGGCAGTGCCTCAGGTGAGAGACCTATGAAACATATTAGGAAGAAAACAGGTGTTTCATGGCCTACCAGCCTGTGGTTTCTTATCAGCAAGAAAACTTTTGTTTGTGGGTGACCTACTTTTTCCTCCCATCAAATTAAAATTTTGCTTCTGGCAGTTGAGCAATTTATTTGCCTAATAATATTGTTATTGTTCCAAAACTTGTCCCAGAAGTTAATGCCAGCATGGCCATGTAATTTAACAGCATACATTTTTCTTTTACAGTGTGTATAGCTAACCCTCATATCGTATAACTAGCACACTTCAGTACACAGAATGGGATTGAGAACTTTCATGATACAAAACATAAATACATATTTTGTTATACGTTTCCTATATTATGAACAGATAATTATAAGAATATTACAGGCAATGAAAATGTCTCTGAAAACTAAAATGAGCCTTTTTTAACTCGCTCTTAATAATAATACAGTAATACAGACCCTTTAGGAATACATAAAACTTCCCCTTTTGGAATCTGGAACAGGATTATCAATCCAGGCAGTGTCCTTAAACATGTTAGCAACATGCCAGGCACAAAACACATTAATCCCATGACTATCAATGCAAAACAAACAGGTGGTATATGGTCTCTTTCAAACACACACACATTTGGGTTTTTTTGCCTTTTGCTACATTTTAAAGGGGAGGAAATAAATGACAATGAGTTCCAGGCACTAAAATGTGTTTTAATTAACATTTCATTTGACACGTCATTGTGAACTGGGTAATAGACAAAGAGTTGCATGCTCTACTGTATCAGTGCATTTATTGTGGATTCTTAGGCTAAGCTCCAGGCTATATTCTATGTACTACAACAATGCAATAATAACTCAATGTATGTGGTGCACCTTAGGGGGTAGGCGTCTGGACCAAAAGTCACCTTTCCATCAACTGAGGGTTTGTCTGTCAGTATGACTATTTTCATGGATTACTATCAGACAAACACAGAATTAACTATTTGGGGTTATTGCTATTACACCTTTGATGTAAGAAATGGAATTAACAGCATCCAGATCTCTGGAGCTATCTGAGACCCAAGGGGGACAGCCTCTGACTAGACATTCGACCCAATGTTAAAATGAAGATAGGTGGAAAAGGACATGCCCTTGCTTCCAGGCTCCTTCTACAGCATTCAAAGATAATGAATATTTTGTTTAGTAGGTTTCCTTTCTTAAAGACAGAATAAAATAAAATAACAGAAAGCTACCAAAGGAAATGATCAAAAGAAGCATGTTCAAAGCATGTTTTGGGGAGAAATGGCATTTAGGAACCTTCTGATTTGCCCCTTTTTGCCTTCTCTGTTTTAATGCATAACAGATGCAGGTTTAGTTATAAAATATTGGAGATGGCTAACAGACAACATCATTGGGCTCAGAATTTCTTGTTTTATTTAGAATTATCCCCATTGTTTGTTTTTTTTTTTCAGGAAAACTTCAAATTAATAATAAATCAATTAATAATATTATAAAATATTATTTTCTCTTTTATAATTCTTTCCAGGGAAGAATTCTTAATTTAACCTATTGTCTGTGGAAATAATTTGCCAGTAGACCAGTAGTTAGTCTGTAAGTCAGTATAATGGTAATCTCACCTTGAGCTTGCTCTGGTCTGGCCCAAGAGAAACCACATTTATTTAAGCCTTGTCAGCTGTATCTCCACCACTGCTTCTTGATCAGGTCCAATTTGTCTTTCATAGGTCATGTTTTTTCCTCAAAAGTGTATCTGTGTGTATGTGTGTGTGGACGGGGAACCATGGTCCACGAGTCACGTTTTCCGCTGCCTGATGCTTGGCCCTTTGCTCTAGCAAGTCATGCTGTCCCTCTTGACCTTCTCTCTTTACCTAAAGTATGTTTATGCATGGCATTAACCAGGGTGTTCCCCATTTGTTTGCCCTCCACTTTGACCCGCTTGCCTGCGCTTTTCACATTTCCTCAGATGGGAAGATCATTTCATTACTGCGTGTCCCTTAAGGTTTCATAAGAAGATCATAGCTTCTTATGCTTTTCCAGAAAGGAAACCATTAAAAAGGAGGAAACCTCAACAACAACAAAAAAAGACCTGCTGATAGCTAATTGCATTACCCGATTATATGCGGGGTTGATCAGGGTTATCCGGTTCATGGCCACCAAAAACCATGCAGGAATGTCTATTTCTGAACTCACTGTTGTGTTTGTTTTTTCATTGTGAGAGTCAGTCTTGCATTGGCAGTATGTTACTTGCGCTTCAGGAGGCTGCACTTGGATGATTGAGGGGGGGGGGGTTGATGGTCCCAAGCAGCACGATAAAAATATTACCGCAAAGACTGAAATCTGATGGCGTAAACTGAAAACAAGCACGTTTCAACCTGTTGCAGGATTTGGAATGTTTTAGGGATTGGATACCATATCAAACAGAAGGCTGGAATCTGAGGCAGCCCAAGGCAAAAGTATTCTTATTTATTTTTAAAAAGTGCCCAGTTGTGATCACAAGGGGAACTAAAAAGTCTTATCTATAATATTTCCTTTATAAAAAGGTCTTTTGTTTTTGTTTCTATGACAACATGTTAGACTATTTTTTTCTCTCAAAAGACATAGTGAGTGGAGGGTGAGAGGAGGGGGGACTCTGTGCTACTAAGTCCTGTTTGTTTTTTCATATATATTCTTCTGCTTCTGCCTCCTCACCCCTCTGAACAATTGTCTGCTTATTTCTCCCAGGGCGGTGTCCGAGAGTGCCAGTGCAGCTTCTGGGGAAATCATTAACTAAACGCTGAGAACAGGACCCTAGTAAGTCCTTTCATTGTACTTCCCTTCCCTTTGCTTGTATTACATACACCCAGAGCAATTGATGGGTGAGAGTACATCCCCTTCACAACATATAGGCAACCCCACAGGGAAATGTGCTTGCTTTGTGCTCCCACCAATCAGTGGCCTACATATTCCCAAATAGGGTCTCACTCTGAGCTGGACAGACATAGAAATATGCACTCCGGACAGATGTGAAAATATGCAATCCGTTCTTGCCTGTTTTTTTTATTTATTTATGTTGTCTGTTTGCAGTCTGGTGTTTAAGTAGGACCCTGATATTAACAGCAAGAGTTCCCGCCAGTCTGGAGCAGGAAGTCAAAGAAGCGCATTCCCAGCATTCCTGTCTATGTCACTGAGCTGGGCCTTGTACAGCCTTAACTGCATGTGAATTTATTTTTCTTGGATCTACGGTTACTTTATACAAACAGCCTTTAACTTCCTAATCTGTCTCCTGCCTGCTTCATCTACTTAACCATTGTTCCCTGTCTGAAAAACAATTTAATCCAAACTGTACGTACATTATAGTAAAAAATCAATATGTCATTACACAAAATACATCTAATGGACCATTGACTTGGAAACCTTTCAGCAAGAAAATTGCCTAGTTATACCAGGAAGACTGGAGATGCACCTCTGTATAGTGTCCCTCCCCTGATCGGAATGAACATGATGCTATATTTAAATTAAAATAATCCTGGCCTAAATCAGAGCAATTTAACTGGTGCCAAAAAATGAATTTTTTATTTTGTGAAAACATAGGCTGTTCGCGCTAAAATTCCGCTAATGCTGTGGTCTGAATAAACACATAAAGCAAGAGATATTGCCATCCTCTTTAGACATATCTAGGAGTGTTAAACAACTTGTCCTTTTGTAAAGATTGCAATATCTCAATCTTCAGTCTCTTGCGTTATGTGTTCTGTGTTCATTCAGACCATAGCACTTACCAACACCCCTCACAGAAAAAGACTCAAGCGGAATTTTTGCGGGAACAGCCCAGGAGTTGTTTTTCCCAAGATAAAAAAAAATTATTCTTTGGCACTGGTTAAATGGCTCCAATTTAGACCAGGATTATTTTAATTAAAATATAGCATCCTGTTAAAAAAATAACAAAAGTTTTTTGTTTTTTTTCCCTTTTTCCTGAAATTAGCTTTTCCGTAGGCAGTCTAGAGGGAGAGCTTTGAAAACATATGGTTTTCTGGGGAGGTGATATAAGTGTCAGGAGCTTATACCTTGAGCTTGGGACTGCAGGATGGGTGGGAGGTGCAGGCTTGGCCTGATCGCATTTGTGACTATTCTTAACACTTCATAAATTCAACCAGGTAACTTTTTTTGTGTGACTCCTATGTGTCCCCATTGGTCAGACCAGGATGCTATAAATAACCGGGCATTGTTATGAAATCTCTACCTACCTGCTCAGGGATGGAATCACCATCGTCACTTATATGGCTGATTAAAATAAAGGACAGGGAAAGCGAAATAAGTGATTTACAACCTTATAGTTCATAGCTTAAGTGAGATTTCATGTACCCTAAAGAGTTTGGAGATCACAAGAGGCATTGAATATATTTCCTTTAAAAGTTAAGAGACTGTGATATTCTCCTGTCATTGTTATTACTTTGTGTGAAGGGGGGGGGGGGGGGGGGGACTGAGTCTTAACTAAATATTTTCAGTTAGCTGAAGGCAGAGCAAATTAACAATGCAGCTGTCACTGTTTAGCCATTGTTCTGCTGACTATTTGAGAACATACATTTTGTTACCTCTACTCTGATTTATGAGCTGTTGTTGTCCCAACAAAGTAGTCTGCCATTACAAAATCTCTGAAATCAAACTTGTATGTGTTTGTACACCTGTGTGTGTGAGTGTGTGTGTGTGTGTGTGTGAGAGAGAGAGAGAGAGAGAGAGAGAGAGAGAGAGAGATAGAGAGAGAGAGAGAGAAAGAGATTGTGTTTATGCTAGCCTTACAGCAAAATTAGAAGACACTTCTTAGCTTAGACTAATCTAAGAACATTAAGGTTGATAATATGTACCACTTTTGGATTTTCAGTTACCACATGGTCTGCTCTTTGCAATCACCTTTTTTGCTATTATAAATAGATTTATTACCCATAAATGTGTGGTTTCAGTGTTAGGACTAAGCTAATAGCAACATTGTAAAAATGGAAACCAGAAAGTGGGTGTTAATGGCTTCTTAACTCTGGTGCTTCCTGGAAGATGGGAACAGCAGGGCCTGGAAAGCTCCCCAATACTCTTCTGTTTATCGCTTTGTAATGAGTTGTGAGGTAGCTCAGACTCATTCATCCCTGGAGACTGTGAGCATGTGTGTGTTCATTTATAATGCTGTTTAAGGAGAAAATATTGTGGCTATTGCCTCAGAGTGTCAATTTGGTTTTCTGTTCATGCCTAATGCATGGCCTGCATTTGGGCCATTTAAAAAAAAAAATATTGTTAGTATCATTAGCTAAGATCCTTCGTGAGCTGTCTGAAGTCAATGGGCAGGTTACTTTATGTTGACACTAGATACCAATGTTATATTAGATCCCTGGTCCGAGATGAACAGCCTATGTTTGAATAATCAATAAGCCTTCCCTTTCCTATTGTTGGTTTAGTGAGGTTCTCTATTTGGAGCACAAATATGAATGCACATAGTGGTCTGAATTAAGTCTTCATTTGATTTGTTTTCATAAAGGAATGAGAATTGGATGCAGCCTGGCTGTCCAACAAGAGGTAGCAACTGGGTCCAACTATTTTAAGTAATACAAGTAATACAAAGCTAGAATATGGTTTCTGTACTCAAAAGCATTTTCCACCAATGTGCTGTCATCATTGTTTTTACTAGGGATACGAGCCAAGTATTTGCTAACCATGACTTCAGAGAGACGCTGTCTGGAAGAATAGTAGTAAAGCTCCACAATTGACTCATAAATTTCCTTTGTAATACTACAGGTAGCACTTCGCCAATGGCAAATAAAAGACAGGTTGTTTAGAACTCACAATATATTGCCGGGCTTCACAGTCACTGCTAGCTTTAATAGTAAAACCAAAACCATTTAAATTTCTCCGTAGCTTACCTAAGCTAACCTAAGATAACCTAAGAAGTTATTGTGAAATAAGAATAATATGTATAATATTAGTAACATTTTTCCCACACCACCCTTTTTATAACCCTTTTAAATCACAACTCAGCAAAAATAGTTGACAGTTTCATTTTGGTTCTGTACTAACAGGTCTACTAATAATTCAGTTTTAATTTAAACAATAGCATGTGATGTTAGCTACAATATAAAAGCCACTGTGAACTGCAAATTGTTGCTAACTAGCCTCGTTCATTTTTATCGTTACATCTAAATATTAATCCAAGAATACTTTTCTGTTACATCCTATTTATGACTATTTTAGCGGATTTAGCAAGTGCTGTCACTTGTCACTATGACCTGAGGAAGCCAGTTGGTCAATATTATTAATTTTTAATGCAAATCCACAATATGAATCTGCTAAAATATAAAATCTGAATTTTTTTGTTTTGCTTTTGTTTTTTTACACTGTTCACTTTTTTTTTTTTTAATCATGGCCCATATGAGGTTAAAATACATTAGTGCTAAAACTCCCCTTTTATTTTTAGTAATTCATTTGTACTGAAAATCACTAGGAAGGACTCTCTAATATCCTAGGCTCAGCAGTCTACAAGTGCATCCAATTACTACCTTAGTTTGCAACGGTCGAAGGAACTTGTCGCTGATCTGCTCATTTTGGCTCCGGTTGGAACTTGTGTTCCTGTGAGCTGCACGGTTTTTCTTCCTTCACAGGGCCAGGTGGGCCCAATCCATTGTTGTGACAGCAGATAATCACAGGGATTAAGACAGACAAGCTCCCTTTTTCAGTCACAAAAAAAATATATCTCTCCAATCAAGTAATTACAATAATTACCGCCCCTTCCCATACAATTCAGCAGTACTGGCGAGAATAGCTTATATCATTCTTTGTTCTCCTTCTGCTTCTTTCTGCTATGCTTTGCTTCCCAATGAGGAACTTATTTTTTTTTAACCTAATTACCATTATCAATGGCTGTAATTAGATACACCGATCAGCCATAACATTATGACCACTGACAGGTGAAGTGAATACCACTGATAATCTTGTTATTATGGCACCTGTCAGTGGGTGGGATAGATTAAGCAGCAAGTGAACATTTTGTCCTCAATGTTGATGTGTTAGAAGCAGGAAAAATGAGGCAGCTAAGGATCTGAGCGAATTTGACAAGGGCCAAATTGTGATGGCTAGACGACTGTGTCAGAGCATCTCCAAAACTGCAGCTCCTGTGGGGGGTTCCTGGCTGTGGTCAGTACCTATCAAAAGTGGTCCAAGGAAGGAAAAGCGGTGAATCGGCGACAGGGTCATGGGCGGCCAAGGCTCATTGATGCACGTGGAGAGTCGAAGGCGGGCCCGTGTGATCCGATCCAACAGACGAGCTACTGTAGCTTAAATTGCTGAAAAAGTTAATGCGGGTTCGGATAGAGAGGTGTCAGAACACACGGTGCATCGCAATTTGTTGCGTACACAGCACACCTTCAGAGGTCTAGTGAAGTCCATGCCTCGATGGGTCAGGGCTGTTTTGACAGAAAAAGGGGGACCTACACAATATTAGGCAGGTGGTCATAATGTTATGGCTGATCGGTGTATGGTGTCCTTACATGCAGTGTTGCCCTTCCTGACTAAAAATGAACAAATGGCACAATTTGAAAGAATCCTTCTCAGAAGGATTTGGTTAATTAAGTCTACAACATGACCAATCCAAGATGTATTCATACATTGCTCCCGTGCGTTCCTTTTTCATGTTCTGAACACTTTCAATGTTTTAATGCTATTTATTAATACCCTTATCCTTATGTAAGTTAGGTTAGGGGTTTATATTATTAAAAAAATATGTATAAATTATATTTATCTTCTGTTGATTATTATTTTAATAAATGCAAAATTGGTCATTATTATTAGTGTTTTTCCCCCCTATTTGGAATCACTGATCGTACTAACACATTTTGGCTTGTCACTACAAATCCTCCATCACATGCGTTCAGGTTGAGCTACGACTATTCTAGCTGCCTTTGAGCCAGCCATCTTTTTTACACAGCCCGTACGAGAGGTTCAGGGTTCAGTGCCGATTGCACGTCCCAATTGATAGCACTGCTAGACTACCTGTGCCCGAAGGTGCTTTCACTATGGACGGATCTATCTGAATATTCATTCAGTCGGCTTATACTTATTTGAGCCATAATGCTCTTCTGAGTAATGCTGGGTTGGTTGAATCCTAGCGTCTGCTGAAAAAATCCCATTGAGCAACAGAGCTGGCCAACACAAATATGAGTAGATCTACCTTGAAAACGACCTCAATACAAGACATTGCATGGACTAATGCATTTATTTTCTTATAAAATATGTAATAAGTGCCATGTTGTGCAATTTGGGTTACCACTTCTGTTACTGGCAACATCTGCCCTAGATTTAACTTTTTGCAGAGCATTTTGCACCCCACTACTTTTGTGGAACTTTCTGTATCAGGCCCTTGTGCTCCGTAAGACCACAAGTATCAGCTCTGTTCCGTCTCCAGGCTATAGTTATAGCTTTACCCTTATTCCCTTTGCAGGGAGGAATGCGAAGGGAATATGGTCATAGTTCCAAGGGCGATGTCTATGTTTGCCTTAGCACTAGTGTCTCCCCTGTCTCCCCCCCTTGTGCTCTGTGTGATTGAGTGCCGCCGTTTCCTGCTGTCGTTGCTCGACACTCCTCTACACATCGTCTTCCGCTTGGCTGGCTCCTGGTGCTATAACAGGGTGTGAAGATCACAATGTTCTGCATCACAGAAAGCTTCTGTCAAACCTCAAGCGGATGTTGACAGACGTATGTTAACTTTCTAATTCTCTGTCTGCGCTCTATCTAAGCACTTGTATATAACAGATGTGTGTGCACATTGGTAGATTCTTATTGATTCCTCAGTTTCAGTGTCATACCACAACTGTGCACCTCTTTTTGCTGTAGCTAACATTATTTTTTGGTTTTTATTTCTCTGCTGATTTGCTGGGAAAGCTTTTGATAGAGAAGGCATGGGGGCTTGGTGGCCTGAGGCGAACAAATAAACTACATTAAGGTTTCTTTCCATTGTCATACCATTGAAGTGCAGAACAATTTTGTGGGACATTCAGGAAACGCACACACACATACATATGCAACAAATGTCTATTAATTTTACCCATCGGAGATTTAAGGAATCAGAAATAGAAGGACACAGGCTTAGGTGACGTAATACAGTGGGGAGAACAAGTATTTGATACACTGCCGATTTTGCAGGTTTTCCCACTTACAAAGCATGTAGAGGTC
>JAOYSI010073931.1:0-19211 GCA_025775065.1 Hiodon alosoides | reverse complement strand
ACACACACACACACACACACACACACACACACACACACACACACACACACACACACACACACACACACACACGATATCAATGCAGGGTAAGCTTAGAACAATATGGACCGCTTAAGAGTGTTAAATTACTAGCCAAGAAGCAGGCCATGGCCCAAAAAGACCAGCGGACACTGGGGGTTTTACTGCATTCCAGAGTTTACCCATCGAAATTGGATGGTCTTTAAATAGGATTTCATTACTGGAGGACGTCCCCAGGACCTGTGGCTAACCCTCCCCGGTGTGGTCCAATAAATACCTCTTAGTGCCGCAGGCGTCGGGGCAGGTGGGGCACTTCTCACAGGTGTCCCCGAAGGCCCCCGGTTCGCTGCAGTGGCAGCGCCCGCACACGCAGCTCCCCCGCCCGCTGCAGATGCGGCCGTCGTCCGACACACAGGTGGCCGTCTCCGTGGAGCAGCCGCAGTTGTCCCCGGTGTAGCCGGCGTGGCACTTGCACTCGCCGCAGTGGCACTCGCCGTGATCTGCGGAGAAGGGCGGGGCTGGTGAGCACTGGCCGCGCATCGTGTCGCAACTGTCCTGTCAGAGGCCCTCTGCTCGCGCATCGCTTCGTCTTGCGATGGGATAATTAAGGCTGTAGCGAGATTATCCTTAACCACTCCACCAAAGTACGGAACATCTGTACCAACTCACAGTAAAAAAAAAACCAAAAAAAAAAAACCAGGCATTTCTCATCCTGAAATCTAGCCTACTCATTTGGACCCAACAATAACAGAACAAGCCCTAATAATCCAAAGGCCAGCTGTGCCTGAGGCTTTTAGCAATGGTGAATATTCTTCAAAACGCAAGATTGTCCCTTTTGTACGAGTGGCAGATAGAGTGGTACAGAGCCAGCCTGAAACAAGAAAAGGTTCTTCAGGGGCAGGACGGCTGTGAGAAGATTTCATGTCTTTTTTTTACGCCCCTCTGAGCTTTATCACGGTGCACAATGATCACATTCATTCAAAGCAAAAGCAAAGGAGAGAAAATGAGGCCCAAGGACGACGATGCCCTTTAATTGCCAAACAAGCGGTTCACAACCGCAGAAAAAACGAAATTACGCTACGCGGACGCGCGACTACTCCAAAATACACAGCGGCGCGTTACAGAAGGGGAACGAGCTCAGGTCAAAAGCTTGGATCACAGGGGAAAAGGCAGGAGGGATAATGTTCAAAACATCTCAGTCAGGGACAATTAGAGCACAGACGGGACCAACTGCTGAATTCAGAACAGATCAACAGCCGACCCCGGGCCCAATAAAACTGTGGCGGGACTGCTGGGAGGGTAAGACCAGGTGGCTTTTCATCGGACAGGCTACCTCTCCTCCTGACGGGCCTATTCATTTTCGTCGTTTCATCGCCACGCAAAGTTGGGCTGCAGGAGACTCCAGGGATGAATAATACGACACTAAGTAACATAAACGTAAGCCAGGTGTTTCGCCTTTTCTTCGAAGAGCTCTAGTTAAAGAATTCCTTTGGAATTCCATTGGAATCCACCAACTCAAGAGGCTATGCTTACCATTTAACCACATACACATGGGTCAAAAACAGAACAAAAAAAACACAAGTGCCTTCTCATATGAGGTATGTTCAAGTTATATTTAGGGGGGGTTGACACCTTTGCAGTAAATTGCTAGGCTGCTACTTAAGCAGAATTCTCAAAATCGACAGACATCAAACACGTCTTACTCTTACTCATAAACAGGACATGGTGAGAGGGGATGGTTCTGCATTAAGAGGCATTGTGTCAACATGCTTCAACATGCTGCCAAGTCCTGTTCAAAAACACATTCGTCCCGAGGCAGTAAATAAGAACCGTTTGGATCTGTAGACTCAACAGACAACTCTGAGAAGCACAAGGGTCATTGAACCAAGAGGATCACATCTTCTTAGTTCAGCTGCAACAAATAGTCCTGCACGGCCGCTTAAAAATCTCCCCCATCCATCACTGAAGAACAAGCATGGCTGCGCCCTAGAGGAAGGCTCGGTTGTATCGACTGGGATTGGTGACCGGTTCCATGAAACATTCAGTCTCTATAGAGCAGTCACCAAAAAGAGGAATCACGAAACATCAGAACCATGAGGAGAGTCCAGAGAGATGTCCAGACCAGGACAGCGCGATTCCATGAGCCTAACGGCTTCCGCAAAATACAATTCCTGGGAGCCCTGCTTCAATTAAAGCTGTGGGCTCAAGCTGGCTCTAGAGACATTGCCCTTAATGGTTCACAGCAGTCATGGATAGCATCCAAAACTCAAGATGACAACAGGGTAAAACAGAGAACTACTAAAATGGCATAACACTCATAACATTTGTGTCATCCAATCATTCCGATTTAAAAACTAGACTGTTAATTAGCGTCTTGCGGCACAGCCAGAATGTAAATGAGACATTACCACCAGGACAGAGATTCTGTGGGGGGGTGACACCCAAATCAATCACTTCCAAGGCCTAAGCTTTCTGCCGGCTAATTAAAACCCACCAAGTCGCACTTGGGTGACTGCCCACACAAGTGAGTGACCGTAATTAAGACGGGCCTCAAGTGGCAGGTTGGTCTCAGATTTCAGTCATCTCAGTGCAAGGGTTGGAATGTTTTCAACGCAGAGAGAAGAATAGGTTTCACTTGGTCAGAGGAATAAAAACCCTTGACTAAATCGCAAGAGAACAGGACAGGCTGGCTCGAATCACATTTAAAAAGAAGGGAAGTTATAGTCCCAACCTGAACTTGTTTACAGGCAGTTTTAAAAAGCACCAAAATGTTTCTTAGACCAATGTTTCTGAAGCTTGGACTGACCACAACTTTTCCAAACATTTCCTCTCTATTGTTTGTAAGCGCAGCCCTGCCAGTTGGATCTTGACATCCTTCTCACAGTTTGAAGGCAATACCAATGTGATGCTTCAAGTGACTTTGATGAACACCAACACTGCTGTAGTATTTTGAACTTTACTTTACATTGTGGAGAACACCTGGGTGGATTAGAAGGTAGAATATCATATAGAGGACACATTTTGGGTAAAAGTAAAGGGTAAGCTACAAAGCTAAATGGGAACAAGCTCAACCTATCATAAAGCAGAGCATGCAATTGGATATTCCTCCCAGAACATAACCCTGGCTCAATACTGATTATTATCTCATTCCTCGCCATAAAAATGACCCATAACCCAAAATGCTCAATATACCCTCCAAACAGGATTGTGTTGTGCCTGGTGGTGAAGTGCCGCTGTATGGACCCTTGGAAAAGGCGGTGGTGTGGTGGTTAAGGTAGTGCTTTTGGCTTGTAACCAGAAGCTTGCCAATTCAAGTCCCACCCCAGCTGTTGTACCCTTGAGCAAGGTACTTGCTCCCCACTGATCCCAGAAAACATCAAGAGCATACGGTACAGATGGCGTTTAACTTACCCATTTACAATACTGAGGAAAGGGGGGGGGTGCGATAGCTTAGTCTTAGTGGCTTACAGCAGACACCGCACATTATAAAGTTGTGTGGGAGGTGAGGAGGAGAGCCCTTTTATAAATCGGGGCAACTGCTTCACTGTGCCTGCAGCTCAGAAGCAGTTTTTAAATATAAGTGAAGATTCCATTAAGATAACAGCCGATTGCTTCTTTCTACAGTGTAAAAAACTGAAGCTTAAGCACTGCCAAAATTAAAAAGTCATGTATAATTTAAATAATGGGTAAAAAGAGCAAGGTAATTTATTATTTTACTCAACCACTCCCTGTGCTTGTGCGATCTACTTAAAATGAAAGTAGAAACAACTCCCTCCCTCCAATGTTAGAATACCAATATAAACTCAAATTAAATTAGTAAAAAAACATAACTGCATGCCTTAATTTAATGAATCTAAATTAATTGCGCGTGATGCACAGTGTTCGTTCACTTAATAGTAAATGGGTCATAAAATAATCCTCTTTGCCTTGGTGACACAAATCGGAGCAAAGGTAAATTCACAGTATCCCACAACGCCCTGTGTGCCACCGATCTAGGGTAGCACCATTGTGGATGACTGGCGGATTCTCTCTTTCAGTGGCAACTCAAAATAGCCGTTGTTGTGGAAACACAAACTATTTGCCTTTATGCATACCCTATTATTTAAGCGTTGGATGAACTGGCTCGGTGGTGGAATTCTGAATGACTTCATACTATGGAATCCAGGGTCGTGTTCCACATTGCTGCTCCGCACGGAACCGTTGGGTCCTCACAATCTGCAATTCACTGCCGGGGCATTTTAAGTCCCTGCATATTAACCTTTCGTGGGCTCAACAATTCAGACCACAGCCTAAAGGCGGATGCACTACGAAGCACACAAATTTAATTTGCATTGCACACCAGATAATAGGCTCACCTATTGAGTATCCCAAAAAGCCAAAACCTGTCCACAAATCCAGAGACACATTTACATTTTACATTTTTGGCATTTATCAGACACTTATCCAGAGCGACATACAAAAGTGCTGTAGTTTTAGGGTTAAAGTGCAATACAAAACTGAACTATCTTGCTCCATTGACAATGACTGTGAGCAGGTATAAAACTGCAAAGAGATAACATATCAGTAGACATGCTTAACTAACTAAAAAAGAAATCGACACTCCACTATCGTGGGAAACGAATGCAAAAAAAATAAAAATAAAACAGTGGCTATTCCCTACTCCACTACAAAATCAGGCTAAAGAAAGCATTCTCCAATTTACTATTTCCCTTTCTGAATATATCTGCCATGTGAGAGCAGCAGCTAAACCTACCTCCGTGGCCCTGGGTTTAGTACAGCGACAGGAGACACAATACAGAACGATCCTTTGTGCTCTCCTTAAGCCCAAGGTCAAAAGTAGTTTTTTACATTGCTTCACAAATGGCCAATAAAAGTTGAGGTCAGGGCACAGTTAAGGACAAAGTATTTAAGCTTCAGACACGGACTCAAGAGCGCGTGCCGTTTTCAGTGAAGGAAGACAGCTGAACAAATTTTAGCTCAAATTAAAAACTAAACTACTTAAACGGCACCCCCTGTCTTCATAACAAATGTACGTAAATATGACAGTTTTGTCGTCTTACAAAAGGCAATGTAAAAAATAAATCACAGGACCAGGCTTGTTGCGTTGAGGCAAACGCCAATCCTGTAACGCCTTGATGTTGTGAGAACAGTAGGGACAGCGGCTGTAAACAGGGCGTTCGTTTTCCGTGGCTGCGGCGAGGAGACATTTTCCCCAATGCCGATGCCAGTCCGCAAACGGACACCGCACAGGGTGTTATTTTGGAAAGCCATCTTCAATTTCAGGAGTCGAAAAAATTAAACACAGCGACACGCCAAAGTAGAATACCTACATTTTCTGTCCAAGCCAATTTGGCGCCTACAAGAGCTTGACTTTAAAGGAACCCCATCCCCGTTTACACAGATTTGGCTGTTTTATAGAAGTGATACACCTATTCTGTAGACGGAAATGAACACAACGAGCTTCGCGTTTCGATCATCCGTTTACTTTGCATGATTCAGGTACTCCCATAACTCAGACTTACCACTAGTGGGTGAATTACTTACAGAGCAAAAGTATTAGACAACAGCAAAACAGTAATGTAGTGCTAAAAGCAGTCTTACAGTTACGGACTCGGTTTAAGGTTTAAAAAAAATGGATGGAGTAAATGGTTTGAAAAAAAACAAAAACAAAAAACCCCAGTCCTCAGAAGTGACAATAAATGTATGAGCCCAAACTGAAAGGCCTTTGGAATACAAAGGAAAAACCTGCCCTGGCATTCAGTACTAATTAAAGACTTAGTTGAAGCAGGGTGTGGAACACCTGGAGCAGAAGGAACCGTCCAGGGGCTCACTCTGGGGACATTTTTTGGAGGTGCACCGGGGGGGGGCTGGCAAGCTGGCTATGGGGCAATGGCAACAGGAAGGCAGAAAAGGAAATCCAGGCATCGGAAACTGCTACAACACACACACACACACACACACACACACACACACGAAGGCTTTTGAGGACAACAGATTAAGGGAAACATGGATCCAATAAGCAAAGATCTAATTTTCCACCCCATTAAAGTGGAACACATACATGAAATAAAACTTCCCGCTCTCGGAACGCAGCTTCTTCTGACCAGCGGACCTTCTACAGGTGCAGAAACAATGGAGAAGTAACGCAGGAATGCCCAAAGAGAGTGCGGTTACAGCCAGAAGAAAGGCAGGCCAGTTCAGAGTACACAACTAATGAAAGAAAAGGGGCAAGTACAAATTGTATCACGGACAAAACCAGAAAGGAAGGTCAACGCTGTCGACTCAGTATGCCTTCCGACTCTTGACTCAGCCAGTTGTTTGGTTAGGTTATACAGCTCTTGCCTTTTCATTTATTGGATAATTATTTTATGGGCGATTTTATTACCGATGTAATGACAGGGGTCTCCGTCCTTTTTGGCAGAACCTGCGTTTCACTGCTAGTTAATGCCTGCATTTCTGATCTGAAAACGGGATGGAAAATTGACTGGAACAGTAACCGGAGAACTTCAGAGTCCTTCTCGATTCCCACCGTGGCACACAGAGGCGGGAATCTGTGCCAAAACTTTGGCTCTCCTGGTCTGTTCGTGACAAACATTGCATAACTGTTACACTTGGAAACAACCAACATCAATTACAGAGCATTTTAAACACTGTTTACCCCGGTGGCGTGGTCAGACGGCATTTGCTGATCCTGCAGACGAACATAACAGAGACAGACCGAGCACCGAAGTTGTCTTTAGTTGTAATTACAAACCAACATCTCACCGGCAAACACCTGGCCTGCAGGACCAGGACACTAGGAGATTTAACCGAACATTGCACAGAGGAGTGATATTCTGTATCAAGGTTAATTCCTTATATAAATAATTTAATACAGCATCGCTCGTGAAAATTCCTCAGTCTCCACAGTATACTGGAAGGGCCTAATTGTGCAGTCTTCTGGGTGACCATATTATAACAATCCGCAAACCAGCACGGTCGCACAGAAAGAGCCTGAGTGCCAACGGCTGCGCATTATTGATTACAATGTGCCTTTATTCCCAGGAAAGGCTGCTGCTGCAGTCAGGCCTCAAACATGGGGACTGAAGTCTGTAGGGCGGAGCCAGGCGACAGTCTGTCATTGACAAGACCGCAGGGCTCAAAGGGGATCAGCCACAGCAGGTTTCCAGCACTAAACCTAGTGGGACGGCCAATGGGGACAGCGCAGCCTCGAATATTAATACCCTGGCAATAGTGTTGTGCCGTTCAGTTTTTAAGAGATGCTGCTGAAATTATCATAATTCGGCTCAGTAGCAGCCCTCAAACAGGAAAACTATGTACAAGAACAGAAATTTGTATAGCATAACTCAGGACCACACAATACAGTATAGTTCTAATGATATTCGGTCTTAGAGGTATTAATCCCTACTTTTACATTCTCATGTACGAATTGTATTGTTGAATTAACATTTTTACCTCGTGACATCTGACGAAAAGCAACATTGCTAAAATAGAATGAACACCAGGGTCATTCTCCCTGAAAGAGCTACAATTAGGCCGGTTTCCAATGAATGTGCTTTTATGGATGAAAACTTCTAAACAGTGACACTTTTAAAATAAAATAAAAAACAATATCCTGGTTTCAGCCTAACCAAAATATGTGGGGAGGGACTACCATTCTCTTCTAAAGCTCAATTCCTACCACACACACACAGGGCTGAACTCGCTTGAACCATCAGGAAAGAAGTTCAGTCAGGCACCTTTATGACTGAAAAAACCACAACTGCCTGAACATGAAGGCATTCTCTTTATTTGCCCAAGTTACTTATAGATTTCGGAGGTTCACAAGTTCATGGGCAACTCCAAACAATAATTACATTTTTTAAAATCCTGCCTAGTAAAACCTATTCAGCACAACCTCCTTAGATACACATGAAACACAGAGAGCCACATATGATAACACTGCTTTATGGTTTACACGTTTCTTTAATTAATGCATGCCACTGTAGAGGGATTCAGCGATTCCTCTTAAACGCAGTCCATTAATGCATGAAAAAACAATCGCTTCACCTGGAACATTTATCCATGATGAGTTATGATACAAACGATACTTTAAAATTGAATCCCCCCCGAATGCATGACTCTCAGGTCTGCATGACCTGACTGAACCATTTCTCCATCTAGTCCTGGCCTATAGGCCGCTAACCAAAAATCTGATTTCCTTCAGCCCATCCTTGTTCATTTCCCAATAATAACCAGAATATTAAATTTACAATGTTTTTAGAAATTTAAATAAAGGAGATTCACAGCTGAAGAGAAATTTTTTAATGAAATTACATAAAGTGCAATTGTGACACTGTATTGCACTGCTTAATCTAAAGGGCCCGATTCTTAATATCAGCCAGGAGAAATCTTCAGGACTTCTCTCAGTAAGGAAAACGCTTATCCTAACGATTTTTTTTTTTAATCTCCTGCAAGCGACACAGTCCCTCCCTCCTTCCTTCCTTCTCAACGTTTCCAGTGACAACACCTGCAGCCAGACAAGCAGCCCCTTGT
This sequence comes from Hiodon alosoides, assembly GCA_025775065.1. Taxonomy (NCBI): domain Eukaryota; kingdom Metazoa; phylum Chordata; class Actinopteri; order Hiodontiformes; family Hiodontidae; genus Hiodon; species Hiodon alosoides. The sequence goes on along the minus strand of JAOYSI010073931.1, from coordinate 10,658 downwards.
GTCCACAGACTTGACAGAAAAGAGCTGGAGGGATACACCTTCCGCCCAGCCTGGCTTTACCAAGGTCAGGTTCAGTCAGGCTGCAGGGAGTGTCGCCCATTGACCTATGCTCAGGAGCTGTGCATACCAGACAGGAGCCGCCGCAGGCAGCAAGAGAGAGTTGAGTGGGGACAAACGGACGCGATGTGCGGGTGACATTACACCAAAAACGCCGCCTCTTCGCTTCAGTTAATACATTACCACCACCACCACCCCCCCCCCCCACACGTTAAACATTAAGCCATTAAAATAAGAAAATCTAAGCTCTTCGCACAGTAGACCTCCTCCAAAAAATGTTTCTAATGTTACTCCAGTAAAAGAAACTTCCCCCACCGCCATAAAACATCTAGATTAATAGGGGATTTGTTATTTAATTAAACACTGGTGCGAGGGCAGCAGGCCCTCTAACTTTTACGCCACTTTGCAGTTGGTTAACCATTGCTGAATCCTGCCTTGTCATGAGAAGCCAGACAGACAACAAATTACGCCGGTTAGTATGTAGAGAATACAACCTGCTGCTACCAGCCGTGCCCGGTCAGGACGGCCCATGCCCTGTGCCGCGCAGGCTCTACCCCACTACCCCAGCATAGCCGCCGGCATTCATAACTCCGCGCGGCCATCTGTACGACTGGGACCACCGACGGGTCCCAGACAACCGCTCATAGGGGTTCTAGGCAAGGCGTCTCAACCGCTCTCTACCACTACAGGATTCCGAAACCCACACCTTCGATGGCACCAGCATTAGGAGAAATCCGAGATCCATCCACAAAGAATGGTATTGAAATGGGGGAGCCGTTTTTGAGGGCGGATAAACGCCCCCCCTATTGAAACTGAGCCCAGCCTTCACATGGCGCAAACAGAGACACATGGTCCTCGTTAGCGTGTGTTAAATCTGTCGTCCCCGTGCTAAACCCCTCCAACAAGGCTCAAGATTTAAGAGAAGGATTAGGGGGTATTTACAACACAAGGACACTCATTTGTACTATTTCTGGCTTTTGTTTTACTGAAATGTTGACAATGACAAGCTGCAGATGCGAGTCATTTTTTTTTTACAAATTTCACACACACACACACACACACACACACACACACACACACACACACACACACACACACACACACACACACACACACTTTGGATTTCAAAGCAATGCTTATATATTAGCCTATACTAAAAGTATTTCCTCATAGATATGGCGGTCAGAGAAATCAGGTTAAAATACAAACAATTTTTTCTCCAATTCTGAAAATGTTGATTTAATACAGCGTCTTAGAGCGAGCACACTAGGGGTGGTATGGAGAAGTGGGGCTAATTTCAGAAGCTGCTGGATGACCTCTGAATCACCATGACCCTGACTTCAACACTGCTATCAGTTCCTGAAGTCTAAACACCAGCTCTGTGTACCAAAATCCACATACCCCCACAAAAGTGTGGAAAGTGTGGAGAAAATATTTGATTAAAACTTTAAAACGGATGGGGTGACTAAGAAAATTTTGCGCTTGATATAATCACAGCCTTCTATATACTACAGAAAAATGAAAAGGATGACCCAGTCGATCTGGTTTTAGGAACCACATTCCTTCTGGGAGGGACACTGGAGCCCTATAAATGAGCTCCACACTACACACACACACACTACACACACGCTCCACACTACACACATGCTACACTAACATTGCCCCAGCATTAGCCGCCTGGGCTCAGGGCTCAGGGGTTCCCTGTTGGATGTGAGCGGCACATGGGTGTGGCCTTGCGTGTTCATTTTCACCCTTACCCTTACAGCTGCGCACCAGGAAAAACAAGGAAATGTTATAAATAGTATGGACACTTCCCTTAGGTCAAAAGGCTTCTTCAATACCAATGAACAAACATGTTAAACAGACTGGGAAGTAAACGTGTTGTGAATTTCAATAATAATTTGTACAACAAGCAACACTATCAAAAAGAGAAGGAGGGGGGGACTAAAAAACCACAAAACGTGGAAAAGATGTAGCATGGGCGAGTTAAGTGCCTCAGTTAAATGTTATAATGTTAAAAATTCACAATATAGAAGTTAAAACGGAGAATCTGAGAGAACTGAGCACCTACCAGCCAATCACCTTCCAGAACCCATGGCTAGTTTTTTTGCCCCAGTAACTCAGCGCTCAAAGAAGATTTAAACACATTTAAATTCTTCCCCTGCCATGCGTAAAACCCCCCCATTAAAATATCCCGACTAGGTTCACATAGCCCAGTTTGCCAACACAGAATTTAGTATCAAAATAGTATAGACCTCTATAACTCTATAGAACTCGATAATTATTAGTTATTATATTGATTATTTTCAGCCCACTTAGCTAAAAAAATGTTAATTTCAAAGCATTTAATCGGCAAGTTGAACGTACAACATTCGTCCCATAAGAATCACTGAGTTTAGAAACTGATAGCATGGGGCTGAGCAATTCATTCTGCTCCACAATGAACGTCTACCAGTAGAGGACATAATCGGAAGGCGCAGGCTGATCAGAGACCATTAAGTACTCATTACCCACAAGTGAATGCTGCTCGTCAAGACATGAGGGGCCCATGTACTGACCTGTTAACATTTAATTACCCATCACAGTCAGTCTTCCCAAAGCTTCTATAGGAGCAGGCTCAGAGACAAGTCTGCGGCCGCCCAGCTTCCCACTGGCTAAACAGAATGTGCGGCTCTGTCAGGGCACAGACCAGCGCATTGTATGCAGAACAGACAAAAGCCGACTATTACAGAGCAGCACTGGAAGGCCCGCGGGGCTTTCGGTGCCAGCGGGAAACTTTCCAGCAGGTCTCGACCCAAACGCTTCTCGAACAGGACAGCCTTGGCAATGTTGTATTCTCTGGCCGTCCTCTGCCCACTGTCCTCCTCAGTGGAATCTAGGGCATCGGACTAAGTAAATACTCAAGACGAGGGCAAATTTTATTTCCTGTCAACAATGGTGCACGATAAACACAGTCATCTTTTTGTCCTGAAATGAGTTCAGTTTTAGGGAAATCAAGAGCGCAGTTCTCCAAAGACACTGACTGCAGCAAGCTGGACACCAGACCTGGTACAGGGTTTTGTTCTTTAGATCAAACTCCTTGAAATCCTGTATCCTGGACCCTGCCGCTTAAATGTTTCCACCAAGCACAAGTTTAAATAATTATTTATGTTGAACACATTTCTGAATGCTAAAATCATGATGGAATTCGTCAGAGCAGGACTTTGTAACTGGCCTCTTCTTTGCCCTGAGGCAACACACTGAAAAATGACCGCACCAATACAAAGAGACTGGTAAATGAACCAAGAAAGTTAAACTAAATTTGAAGATGGCCATATGACACATTTTTTTTAATTCAAATACCTTCTGGGAGACAAGCCAAAACCCTACAGGCAAGAAATCCAGTCCCAATGAGCAGACAGCAGGGGCAACAGCCTGTCAACTGCACAGACACACCCTGTAGAGATGTGTTCACACAAAGACACTGCTCAGTGCTAACACAATACAAGTATGCTGCATCTCTCCAAAACATCAACCAAAGTTTAATGAGCACCATCCAGCAGTGTACCTTCACTTAACCTAAAATACTGTCAAGGTAGTTGCCAAAAGCACAGTCCTGCTTTCATCGCTTATACTGTAGAGGTACAATATTAAACTCTTTCTATTCCATAGTCTGACAACGGCATTCCTAATTCTTGCACGCACGCCAAAACGGGAAACCAAATCAGATTTCCATACAGGTACTGATGGCCAAGTGAGAATTCGGTCTGTGCACCCCCACACCTGAACAGAGGACGCCCTTGTGGCTGGGAGAGAAGTTGGTCTGTGTACCCCCTCACCAGAACAGAGGACGCCCTTGTGGCAGGCGCAGGAGAAGTCGGTCTGTGTACCCCCTCACCTGAACAGAGGACGCCCTTGTGGCTGGGAGAGAAGTTGGTCTGTGTACCCCCTCACCTGAACAGAGGACGCCCTTGTGGCGGGCGCAGGAGAAGTCATCGCACTCGCAGTAGGGGCCATAGATCTTGCCGAACTCCGACTCGTAGCAGAGGCACTGGTTGCAGCTGCACTCCCCGCGCCCGCTGCAGACCTGCTTGCCCTCCGCTTCGCGGCAGGCGGCCATGTTGGCGCTGCCGGCCTCGCCCTCCTGGCACTCGCAGCGGGCGCCCAGGTAACCGGCGTTGCAGTGGCACGTGCCGCAGGTGTAGGTCCCGGCTGAGTCGCAGCGGCTGCTGTTGGTCTGGGTCAGGGCCGCGCAGTCGCAATCGCAGAGGTAGCCCACAGACACCTCCAGCTTGTCCTTGAAGCCCACCGGCTTGACGGTGAAGCTCCGACGGACATCCGGGCCCGGGCAGCCCCGCGCTTCCACGCTCACGTTGAAGGACACCTGGGACACGCGAAGAGAGGGGACAGGCGGACAGGGTGTGAACAGCGCGATCGGACAGAGAGATGTGCTGGCTAAGCCGCTCTGCTTGAAATGGATCATGAAAAGTTCTATAAATACAAAAACACAAACCAAGGAGTTTCATGAACAAACATTTTGATGTAACCATTGAGATGATCTACATCACCATCTGCTCATTTTCAGAAAATAAGCCACGAGACCATTCCACGTGACTGGAAACATACGGTCGAGGTGTCATAATGAAGCTCAGTGGTGTTTAAATGGTGACAGGATTCTGAACAAGTAGTCACCTTATCCATCTTGACATTTTCTGTATTTATCTTTCTGAAAGAAATAATAAGAGGAGTAGATAACTAGACTTAAAATACACATACCAGAAGTAGCCAATATAATTTAATCCCCCCTCTGCCTATCCAACTCAACCTCAGAAAATAAATATTTTTGCCTCACTCAAACGTACTGGAAACGTAGCAGCACATCATTCAATATACAGTACTGTGCAAAATTCTTAGGCACATGGAAAAAAAATTCTGTAAAGCAAAAGATGCTTTCAAAAATAATTAAGGAAAAGTTTCTAAATATAAAATAACTGAAGGGCAGTAAACAGTAAAAAAAACAAAAATAATATTTGGTGTGACTACCCTTTGCCCCATTCTGCCTCTCTTGGATAAGAGAAAGTTATCTTATGGGAAAGATAACATCGCTTCAGGTTAAACCAGGATCGAGGAGGCCTCCAGGCACCCCCAAACATTCCTTATCCCCGTATTTCCCTTTCATTTTCAGAGTCAACTCCGACTGTGCTAAACGTCCCCTTTAAACATAGAGAAATGGTGGGGGACAAAGGACTTGGAGGGGAACGGACACAGCAGCACGTGGGGCACAGCACAGACTGGTGAAACACCCTCTAACCACATAGGCTAGATCAGAGCCAAGCGCCTGAATAGGAGTTCCTGCTCAGAGTGGCCGAGGGAGACGTCTCCCCCTTTACTGCTCAGAAGCATGGAGGACACACGCTGTGCCTTGGATCAGTCAGCACACTGTACACGCCCATGACCTTCCTCCTCCGCTGTGAGGCATTTTACCGCGCAAGCTAACCTTTTACTAGGCTCGTTCTGTTGATGCTGGCAGCCCTTGTAACCAAGGCCTCATTTCACAGTTTCCGAGGAGGAGGCAGAGTGGGGTTCCGTGGGTTATAAGAACTATAAGGCTGGTTGTCCCTTTACTGCCTGAGAAAGCTAGGCTCTGAGAACAGATGTGAGGGAGAGGCCCCAACCGCCCCAGCGGTGAACTCGGTGGATATTAAGCTGATGCGACTTTAGCGCTGAATATGTTAAGTGTGCTCGACTCCCCATTAAAAATTTGACATGGCAAGGGAATGCTTTATATTTATGCTTTATACTTATAAGACTACCTCCCTCATCAACTTTAAAGCATGGACAAGTTTCAAATACTCAATGCTTTTCTAACCTTTGGTTTAAGGGTCAAAGGGCAGTATACCATGGACCTCCAGTCAGGATACTGCTGTGGTTCCACAATTAAGTAAGGTGCTTTAACAAGCTTGTTCCATAGTTCCATAGTGACAAGATCATTTCAGTTCATTTAACAGGAATTTTAAAGTGAACTTAGCTTAACTTTCCCACAGAAATTTTCTGTCGCATCCTCTGTTAAAAAAAAACCAAAACACAGTTAGCAAGCCGTCTGCATTCTTCAATCGGTGCTCTTCACGCCAAACCCACACCCATTACATCATCCCCCCGGTCTGCAACTCCACGCCTACCCATCACACACACAAGGGAAAGTGACCGTGTGGAGGAAGGTGAAACAACGGCACATTGAGCAACCCTTCCCAGGACAGCCCGAGTCACAAGACGAGGAACTGAAAAACGGGGAGGAGAAGAATCTCCCTTTGCAGCCTTTGGCTGCTGGAACACGGGGCTCCTAACGAGGTAATGACCGGTAGAATTGGATTAAGACAACATGTGAACCACGAGGCGCCCGGATCTGAAACGATGAGCCCGATTTAAAGGAGCCCTGGCTTTTGGCACAGAGGGGCGAAGAAGAAACGAGCAGAGAGGGCTGAGCAGGGCAGGGCGAGGAATATAGCGCTACGGTGACCGTACAGGCCTTAGAACAGCTAGCGCGCCGCGGCTACAGCACCGGACAACTCCGGCAGTTATCGGGGAGGGGAGTTCCAATCCCGGCTACGATGGGGCTAATGCGTCTTTGAGCCGGCATTCTGAGGAAAATAATTAGGACATTTTAAAATGAGGATAAAGAGTAGGCCTGGGGTGGAGAGACCCAGAGAAAATGTAATGCGCTGGATCACAGCTGAAGCCTGGCGGGGTTAAGGAAGGGCCCAGTTCCCTGAGGGCCACTGGGAGTTTGTTTTCCGACTGACTGACTGACTGACTATGTGCCTGAGCATGCAGGAAGTGGGTGTTTGTTTGACTTTAATGACGAGGTATTTATTTTTTTAAGGCAATTTAATTGATGGGACAACAGCACTGTGTGCACAGTGTATTACCTGCTTTTTAATCAGAACTAGCAGTTGGACCAAAACAGATTCTCATAACCCTGAAAAGTGGGAATCTCTGGGTAAGTTACTATGTCAAGCATTATGACAATTCCACAGTAAAAATGAACCCGTTACATATTCCTGGAAGTGTTATGAAGCAAAAGAAGAGGAAAAAAAGAAAAAGGTTTAGGTATACTGCGATATAGCTCTCACTCTTTAAAATGCATTTTACAATGGTCCCCTGACGACTGTTACGGAATGTTAAGGTACCATCACCTTCAGTCGTTCTGAATGCTTTCAGGTCTTCGAAATGGGGTATTCATATTGCTTTTTTATTTCTGTACACATGGTCCCTAGAAGGTTGGAATCCTGGTTTCAAAAACTTGCTGCTTTTGTGTGAGGACATTAAGATTCAGCTTGTGCAGATGATACTCCCCAAGACTCCAAACCCGCCCCCCCCCCCCCAACCCCTCAGAAAAGAACGGACGAGCAGGCCCATTGCACATGCAGAGGACAGAGGGATTTAGCTATTCACTGATTCTATTCAAGAGCCTAAAATACCAACTTCTACTGCCCAACAAGACAACCGAGGATTCCATGAGGACGTTTCGGGATTTCAGGGAGGAATTCTAAAGGGCCCTGCCTGGGGGCTTGTTCAAAACAGCCCCCAGGGACATTTGAAAAGATTATTTACAAAACCTAATTGAAACTACGGTATGGGGAGCTGGCACTATTGGGATGACTCCAAAGTTATTATTTGCCAAACAATGAACATGTCACAATCCACCATCACCTGGCCAGCTAAAACAAAGTAAGCCTAGATCCACTCAAAGCATTGCAGGCACCGGAAATGTCCGGGGTGATTCCGGGAGAGCCGACCCCCGCCGTGCTGATGTTTATTACTGTAAAAATTCCCACACAGAAAAGTTAGACGTAAATTTTCAATTTAAAATGTCTGTTGTCTCTAGGGCAGAGGACGCGAGTAAGGCTTTCAGTAGTCGTAGTGGATTCAGCTAATCAGCTAAGACTATAATCAGAACAACAGGATGCATGGTAGAACACTTTTTTTTTTATCTTAGCGTTTTAAGTGCACTATTTGTTTATCTGTAACTTCTAATTCACTTTGCATTATGTATTTAACCACAGCACCAGACTGCTGTACCCAGGCATTGAAACGCCCAGTAAAAAACGCAGAGTCAATATTTACACTGCGGATACAATCAGACCCAACGTTGCCCTGAGTGATTATAACAAATGCAGGGATGCAGTTGTCTCCGTTAAGGTGCCTTTGATTTAATGAGCCCGAAATACAACACTTAGGAGCAGTGAATGGCCATTTAGGCTCTCCACATAGATGCCAAGCCACAGCTTGCTTGCTACAGTGTCTTACTCAATCAGTTCCTCAAAGAAATTTATAGAAGTGAAATCAGTCAGAGCTCCTTAGGGTAACCGTGATAAATCAGAGACCGGATATACAAACTGCGGAAATTAGTGCAGGCCGAATGCCAAGCAGTAAGACCACGGAAAGGCACAATCTGTATCAGGAAGGGTCGCAAAAGCCAAGCTTACCGTGTCGCCGATCTTGAGGTCGGCACACTTCCGGAGCCCGGGCAGGGGCTTACCATCCTGGCAGGTCGCCGTGAACGCCAGGCCTATGTCCTCGGGTTGGTCCCACACCGTCAGTTCTACTTTAGACCGAATGCTCTGGAAAACCAAGCCAGACAAGCACTAGGGGTGAGCTCAGGACATGACCCACGTTTCAAGTGTAACATTAAACAGGATACGCCCACCATAGTACTGCCTTCAAGCTTTTCTATGACAGAAAAGTCAACTCCTGGTCTCCTATGAACCAACCACAATCTGGAATCTCCAATAATTTCTCTCTCAAATTTGGAATCATCACTACGGCTTCACACGCACAGAGGCTGAGGAAGTACGACTAGTCTCGGCTTGGACGAGAGAAGCCCTGTCGATTTAACCCACTCCAGCCTGGGTACCACCACTGTTCTCTCCTGTCCCATTCTGCTAATGAAATGACCTGGATTCTAACCAAACAAATCAACCTCCAGCTCATAGGGTTAGTCTGTGCTCAGGCGAGCGCCTTTTCCAACTGAGCCACTTAGGAGACCACTAGAGCCTTTCTTTAAAAATGTTATAATTAACCAGCAACTGCGAGTACCTCGATCCGTTAACTGAATTGGTAGAACGTCCCAGAAAATAACCTGGCACATAAGATTTTAACGATTTGTTTTATATTCTGCCGTCAAACCTACAAAGGGTGGTCTCATTATGTGAGAAACTCCAGCATCCATACGTGTCAACATATTATACAACAACATTATTAAAGCAAGAATATAAATAAAGACATAAGAGTAACACAGTGGAAAGCAAGCAACTAAATGTTTAAAACAAACTTTTAAAATACTGCAGAAATGACCCGCCTGTACATGGAGTAGTGGTTTAATACATCTTAACACAACTTACCTCACCCTAGTGATTGACATGTAATGCTGGATTTCAAGCATTTTGTAAATAAAAGGTAAAACTGGCAAAAAATGTTTATTAGAACGGTGTAGAAAATGTGATTAAGGCAGATCCTCTGTCTTTTTTCTTATTTGAAGAAACAAATGAATATACTGCACTGTCACTGTGGCAACTCATAAAATCATTCACACAAAACAATCATTCCTGAAATTTCACAATAAAATGTTCTGCTACTTAATTAGAGCAAAATTGCTTTGTAGCAGAACAGAAAGACTTAATAGTTCCATCTGAAAAGAACGATACATCAGCAACTCATATGACCGGCTTTGAAAAACTACACTAATATTCAATACAAACAAAAGATGTCAGGAGGAAGTAAAACATTCTATACAACTAAACATACATTTCTCATATAACAACAAAAAAACTGTACTAATATTTTACAAGCTTACAAAAAAAAGTCACATCACATCACACTTCAACCCAAAAGCACCCCCACCCAGTCCTATTGGAATCCATTTCTTGTGTGTGGTGTTGTGTTGTGTTGTGTTTATATGGACTCGGCCTGGATTTGAGCAGTAAACTCCCTGAGCAGTGAACATAAAGACCCTGCTCAATGCCACAAACACCGGCCCCTCATGTATGTTCCGATCTAAAAAACCCTTCTAGAAAGAGACGGTGGTGACGGCGAGTGGTGTGTCTAGGGCAAGAGCAAGATGTAACACTTCCCCTTCTTCCTGGAGGGCTGGACTCTAGTCAGAATATTGCAGGGTGTTCTATCTATAGGACTGCTGAGAACTCAGGACACAATTCCATTTCAAATCAGGGTTACAAAAAAAATGTAAAAAAATAAAATTTGCACTATTCCTCTTTTGAACCGCTCCTAGCCCAAATGAGTCAAGGATCCACAGAGTAGTTGCGTCGGTACCATTAAGAGAGCATCGACCCACTCATCGCTTTTTAGAACTGGGGTTTCAACGAGGCTTTTCATGATGTAGCTATTGTGTAGTACTGGTAACTTGTGAGTGTTTAACCATTTTGGCAGTCTATAGGTTTTCACCTGCAATCAGGAAAAGAGATTAAAAGTAAATAAACAAAGATGCCGTATGCAGCTACAACGCTGGGGGGGGGGGGGGGGGGGGGTCAGGAACAGCTGCTGGTTAATAGCGGCCGGGAAAAAAAAAGTGACAAAAAAGCAGAAAAAAAAAAAAACAAACCGCA
>JAOYSI010073930.1:0-19216 GCA_025775065.1 Hiodon alosoides | reverse complement strand
CTCTACCCAGTTAGTTTTTTTGCCTATTTTTTGTGTGTTTTGTACAAAAAGAGCAAAACGTTTTTGTGGCTCTATGCAATCAGTTAATATCGAACACATGAACAGCTTCCAAGCCTCCGACAGTTGAAAACAACACAAATTTCAATCAAATTTTGTATAGCGTATTTTTATCACAAAATAATTTGTCACGTTTGTCACAACAGATTGTATTTTCCAGATGGAATCGAAAAACCAGAAACCTAATGCCAATGTGGAGAAAAAAAAGTTTAATGTTCAATGTATTTTAAATTAAAATTATTCTGAGGAATATATTAGCTGGGACCAAATCAAAACTTTAACAAGCTATAAACCAACTGACACAGAATAAACTCAAACCAAACTGTTGAAAGACAAATCTTAAATCTAACCCTGTAATCAGAGCTTAATTGGCTGGTTGAGTCACTTCTGCGGCATTGTGGGGATTGTAGTGCAGGTAGTACCTTTCTGTAGTACGGGGGGTCACTCCACTTGCTATGTCACACTAGCGAAACAAGGAAAAGAGGTAACCTAGCAACGGGTGGTTTAGGTGGTTGAGGGTTTCACACCTCATCCTCCACTATTTGAGTGCTCTCTCAAGTAAGAAGGCCTTTGAAGTCTGATACGTTCTTCATTAATCTCAATCCGTTCCACTGTTTCTTTCGACTTACTTTCTTCTTGTTGTTAAAAGAAATTGTAAACAACTCCAGAAACCTTTGATGAGGTTTGATGGTAAAAATTGTAATATTTACTTCAAAGGTATGAAATAGTCAAATCATATGCAGGTATAAACTAAGCTATAAGAAATCATATTAATCTACCTACATCTTGCTAAATTGACAGGACAGTTGACAGGTGGTCAGGCTTGTTTTGAAAGAATGAGAAGTGATTTCTGTGGAACAGGGTGAAGGGATTGGAGGAAATTACCAATGTTTTCTGAAAAAATTGGATTAAGAGAAGTTAAATTAAACTATATTCAGTTTAATGGCTGTGCAATTAATATTCGTTCAGAAATAAAAGTAATAATTTCTTAGCGGATTAAAACATAAAGCTGCAGGGGAAAATTTGCAGTTTGCCCCCAAGAGAGCTAATTAAATAAGTTATTAAACGGTGTATATATTTATTTTCATTTGGTGAAAATTTAGCTCATAGCTCATTGAGAAAAAACAGAACTACAAGCAACAGAGGGGGTGGGGGCTCAGTCTGATAAATGTTCATGGCACTGTGTTTATGGTATCTAGCTAAGTTGAAGACTAACTAATTAGCTAACAACATGGAAAATTTTCCATGTGTAGAATGCAAATCAAATGTGAGCTAAAATACCTTAGATCAAATCTGCACCCCAGATTTATGCATGCAGCCTAATCAGATCTCTTCACACCGATGAAATCTTGTACAAAATCCATACAAAAACTGAAGTGAGATATTTTAATTTTAGAAGCACCAGGTACAACAAGCAATTTACGCCTTGAAAAAATAAGTCCCCGAACTGTGAGTGGGCAAACAAATCGTCCTTACACCCAACACACAGGTGTGAACCTTACAAAGTCACCGTAACGCAAGGACTTATAAATGAGCTGTGCTCTTACAAGAAAAATATGATTGGTAATTGATAAAACCTTTTTAATCATTGGTCTTAAGCATTCATAGGGTAAATTGACTGTGAGTTTTTGGGTGCCGTCGAAATTTGTATCTTGAAACTAAATTTGATTAACATCAATGTAACACATCTGACAGCAAAATTGTCTTCTGTTGAAATACGTTGGGATTAATTTATTGCAATACATTCGTAATGTGAAGCAGAGCACTTAGATCTGTTGATGACTCTAATTTAAACATCCATAAACACGAAGACGCTACAGAGTACACAGTACAATTAGGGACATAAAAAAACAACCATTGTGCAAAGCTAAGATGTTTCTGTAGGCTTATTCTAAAAAGAAAGTTCAGCTTCCCCTGTAGTGTCTGGGAAACCGCCACTGCTGTATGAAGTTTAAAGTTTAACCAAAGCAATCGTCAGTGAGCCTCTCCTCACTTGCTCCGATATTGCATAACATGAGAGACAAATCTGTGAGCCAGAGCATGTAGGAAGCTTAAACAGAAACTACAAATTAGTAATAATTAAACTAGCTAATTAAGCCTATTGCTTATCTCTAAAACTCCCTATTTGCTCTGTCCACACGAGACTTCCGGCTGATTTCCGTCTAAACGAAACTGAGGCTAGCGTAAGAGATTGGTAGTCAAGCTGAGTATATTGCGAACCTTCAGGCCAACCAGTTGTTCCTTCAACGCTTCCATTGTGACAACAAGAACTTCATGTATTACACCTGATTTGGGGGGGGGGGTCTCAGGACACAAAAAGCAGTTTTACAGCTGACATCAGAGACCATGGGTTGATGGAGTCAGGTACAAGACACACATAGGGTTGGCTTCAAAGCTCAAAGCTTAACCCTAATGGATCAATCAATCAATTTATTTTATATAAAAATGTTTCACATGTTTCAACATTACAAGGACAAAAATACAGTATTTCCCAGGCCTGACTCTCAGAAAGCATGCCAGCGGAAACAGTTGCACGGAAAAATTCCCTAAGCTGGCAGGAAGAAACTTTGAGAGGAACCCGGCTTAAAGGAGCAGAGCCCATCCTCTGCTGGTCGGCACTAGGAGCTATAATGATCACAGAATCTAATGTCCGAAATAGATAATTTCTTCCTTTCTCTGTTCCGTGTTAGACTGGGCTTCCTTGAACGGGATTCAGCTGTGCATTTCAATTGATCTCAGTCCATGGCCAGTAGGATATGCTTTGCCTGGTTAATCTGCCTTTACATCATGCTAGGATCCCTTCCAGTTTTGCCTTTTTATTGTTTCAGGTACATAGTCTCACATACAAATACTGGACTGCTGAAATACATGTGCAGATGCCAGGCTCAAAAGCACTTAACTCTCACAACAAACAAACTACCACACTGAAATCTTTAGTCGGCTTCAGTCCATCAGGTTCAGTTACCTTTATTAGCGATCTTTATACAGGTTCAATATCAGACAACAAAATCACAGAACAGTCAGGTATTCTTCCTCTTCTGGAGGAGGGAGATAAGGTTATAACTGATAAAGGATTCCATATTAAGGGCCTTCTGTCCAGTATCAATGTGTTATTTCCCATACCAAGGTGGGGTGAGACACGGACATGAAATACGTTGTCTTAGAATTCACGAAGAGAACGCAATATGGAGAATCAAAGAATACCACATATTTTTACTGTTCCTCTGATTCCGTTTAAGCCAGTTACGTGTGCCTAGCCTACAAATTTCCAGAGACCGTTACTTTTACAGTGCTTGGTAAGATTACAAACATGATGTTAACTAAGAACTAGGAAGGGCTGTTGGCAACAATCTAGAAAATCTAGAAAATGTGTACATGTATAAAAGCAAATTAAAGCAGAAAGATGAAATTATGCTTTTCAAAAATGTTTACAGGCAATTACTTGTAATACATACAGAACAAACAAATCATGAATGTTTTTACTCTTACAATAAACTATAGCATAGCTTTCCTTTTACTTGTATTCTGGAAAAAGAAATGGTTCAACTAAAATTGCTTCCAAAAGTAAAGAGTGATGGATATCGTATAGCAAAAAAAATACATATATATGTGGACCCCCTGTAATAGCCCCGTAGACAACCCAGAGACTGCGGACCCCATGTTGTAAATTGCCGATCTACGGCATACTAGTATATAGCCTAAGTATATAAGAAACAGCATTTCAGATTTTATATGACAAAGTAAATGAAGAAACACATTTCACCTTTTTATTGGTTTACCATTTCCTCCTTTGGAACCAAAAAAAAACCCCAGAGATGAGGCCCATCGAACATATGTCCTGTTTTACGAATGCTTCTGTTTAATCAGGATTTCCGTAAATATCTTGGCTCTCCCCTCGTTTGGATTTGTACCAAATCAGCTGACACTCCTGTTCTTTATAAACGCTGGCGGTTGATTCCGCCAGAAGGAGATGACAACAGCCTGGTTGGCCTATAATTGTGCCAGGCAAGCCAAACAGATGGGATCTTTTGAGACCACCCATACAAATTTGATTTAGAAGAAGAAGAAGAAGAAAAAGACGCCAGCAGCGGGGGGGATTTGAGAGAAACCGCAGTGATGGCCAGCGTCCTTCCTGACTCTACAGCTGAGCCAATCAAGCTGGCTGAAAAAGCTGCCATCCGCCCAGTCATCACAAACACTGGCAGCTGCCATGCCCCCTGACAGAAGGACAGGATTCGTTTTTTATTCTGAAATCCAACTGTCACACAATAAGCCAACATGACACAAACCCCCCCCCCCCAAAAAAAACAACTACATACGGCCTGCCACTGCGAATCCTTGCAATGGCACCTTAGCTGTCAAGAACGTATGCTTTTCCACAAACCGCAATGAGATAAATCCTGCTTCATTGAGGCAACAGTATGGAAGTCGCATATCAAGGGAAGGAAAACAAAACATTTAATTATTATACTGAATTATTAAATAACAAATGCTTTGCTTGTATTATTTGCTAGCTGCTGTCCAAGAGAATGTTACTATATATTAATGGATTCCTTTAAATGTCAAACATGTGAGTCTAATGAAATCCCTTTTTTAAAAATTCAAAAAAACGAACAAACAAAGCTAAGAAAACCGGTTTCACAGAACGACTTTGATGGGTCATCTCAAGGGTGATTACTGCAAATGATTCGTAAACGCGGTAGTCATCACATTAAAACAGTCAATCCCATGGCCTCCGCACTTGGTATTGCTATTGGCCGGTATCAAACCCTTCAGGGTAAATGCATTTTGAGACTCTACTTCTCTCGTCTACTTAAAATGTTTTGGAAAGAGGAGTGGGTTCATTCCGTGCCTGATGATGTATGCTTTGATAGAACAAGAGCAGACAAAGCGAAATAGTTTTCCTGTAGAGGCTCTGACAGCCTTCCACTCTGTGAAACCCATTATCAGGGCTATTTCAGGGCTTGTAATAGCTTACGACACAATCAAAGTTATAACAAGAGAGACTGGTCAGATAACAATTGCAAGTCTTGCTTTCAGTTTTGTCCTCGAAGAAGGCACATGAGACCGAGAAGAGAACTTGTGAATTATGTTGCCATACATTACTGTCATGCATGACAGATTTAAAAAGAATTTTCAATAATTTTTCGCGGTAGAGAAAATGTCTGACATCTACCCATGCCTCCCTTGAAGTCATTTCAATTCTCTCAATGAAGAACATAAGCCACCACAGAACAAAGACCCAAATGACTTATAGCAATGGGGAATAGAGCCTACCAATATTTTTTCACACATAGATGTGAGCAGTGAAAGGAAGAGATTGATTTCTTTTTTGCATGTAATAATAAGGGCCCGAGCCAGGGAAAAACTGGAAGTGAACAAAAATTTGGTTACCTCAAAAATAAACGTTTCGTCTGTAACGTGTCAATCCACCAGATGTGTACTACAAAGCTCCAATATAGTGGTTCTATTTTATGTAACTTTAAATTAATTTTTATGAAGATAAATTATGAGCTATTTTTTTCTTTCAAAAAAAAAAAAGGATAAAGAGTGCACGGAAACTAAAAGTTAAAGAACCAAAAATATACTGAGTCATCATTAAACCGAGAAAATAAGGCGCCACATAAAAGATAACAGTGTAAAGATGACAAGCCTTCATAAATAAGGCCGCACTAAACCGCCTCATCTCACCCCCTAGTACCTGAGGTGCCTCTGAAGCGGGCGTTCTGTCAGTGTAAATTAAAAGGCACTGCTGTGCCATCTTATCTTCCGGAAGACTGCAGTTCAATGTCACGGCAACCATTATGTATTGTGTTTACGTTCCAGCCTGACTTTACCCCAGGCAGCGGGAAATTTAACAAGCGGTAGCCTAGTAGCCTAGCCTACTATTTTGACTTTAAAGTGGCTTGTAATTTGCAATAGAACATGACCAACTACAGAGGTAACAACCAGTTCAAAAGAGAGATAAAATAAGCATTTACCATAAGGTTCACCGGCAAAATCAATGGCACTGTGAGAGACAGCAATGTTTTTACCAGCTGACCACTGAAAGGTGGACACGTGGCCTGTAACACATGAAATAAGAAACAAGTGACGCCCAGCAGCTTCCCTCTTCGCTGAAACCCTCTCACTGTCTGCTCTAACCTTCTCCCCGAAGGCATATGTTGTTTTTATATAACACATCCCTGATGGTCCTTCCGTGAATCAGAGCATAGACGAGGCAATGCAAGGTTTATGCTGGTCGTGGTTTGTGTGTAAAGATGATACGCTGCTTTAAATTGCTGATATAGAACATCACTGAAAATGATTATTTTCTTAATTAAGGAAATAATGAGCGTGATGTGATAGCTTTTTATGGTGGATCAGCGGTTTAAAGATGGCTTCGCTTCTGGTGATAGCTAACAACAGGCCCAGAAGTTCATAGTACACAACGTCTAAAAGAGTCTGTTTCAAAGCCTTTTAGCCAAGCCATTTTAACTTGCAAATACAAAGGCAGAGATTAAATTGGCTCCTGACGAGATAAAGCCCTCACACATCTTGAGTGAGAAGAATCACAACCATTGCCATTTCAACGTTTTTCTTCTCCCTCAGCTACAACTCTTCATCACGGCTGTGCTTTAAGTGTCAGTAATTCCTCCGCATTGGATCAGAAAAAAAAGTAGCTTTTCAACACCTAAAGTGACAAATCCTTTTATCTGGACACGGGCGCCTAGCACACCTTCATCTCAGGCACGTCCACCTTCTCCAAGTTAATGTTTTTTCTCATTGTAACATGCTGAGCTATGGAGATAAACCAAGTTGAAAGTCAAGTTGGGAAAATAAAACGCTGCGCACTTCCTCGCATCTTTATTCTATTCTATTTAGCAGCGGGGGGCTACAGAAAAGGGAAACTTATGTAATGGTCACTTTTTGTAATAGTCCTCATAATAGCATAGCTTACATTCTCCGCTTCCTCCACTAAACTATAAAGGCTAAATTCTTCTCCATTGCGTTTGTGATAACAGCACAAATATTCTGTTGTTAGAATGCTCTGCCATTTAAAATGGACTCCCGCATCTGTTTGCGATCGTGTGCATTTATAAATCTGGTGAGGGGAGAGTTAAGCATATTTCATCCTTTAATAGGGTCTGATGGTTTTCCTTATTCCATACTGTCTGTGTCTTAATTAAAAATAAATGATGCATCCACCTTAGTGAATGTTCTGGTAGTTTGCAGGATATTTTACATATTAATGAGGCTGATGATTTTTCATGTGAAAAAAATGTAATTTGCTGGAAATATTGAAAAATGTGTCTATTTAACAATGTTGATGTAGTTGTTATATGTGTGTTTTAAAAAAATTAAGTCTATACCTTTTCCCTATTTTAACAAAAAATATAATAATTTGACTGATGGACCGTTTTTTACCCCCTTTCATATTAGCTGGGGATTGTGTGTTTTCCTCTTTCTTTTTTCTAAACTTTTTACATATTTTCTCCCCAATTTGGAATTGCCAATTGTGCTAATGTATTTTGAGCTTGTCACCACTTCTCTCACCACCACATCCAGAGAAGGTGAGGAAGTTTGACTTGTCTCCTCCAATCCCAGCTGTCTTTGAACTTTCCATCTCTTTTCCACTCTGCAGGCTACACAGCTTGCATGGTGACAAGTTTGCCGCTGATTGGAGGAGACCGCTGCTTTCACTGCCAGCCTGCAGGTGCCCGCGAAGCTGCGTATCAGACACTTAGCGACAAGCCCAGAGAAACCCTGGAGATTTAACGCACCCCAGCCTGAGTGGCACTCTCCCAGTCTCAACTGCCAAATGGACACGATCTGGACCTGAACCGCGATCGCCAGCTCATAGGGCTCGGCCTGAGCTCAGGTGAGCACCGTTAACAACTGCGACACTCAGCAGGCCGGGGATAATGTTTTAAGCATGTCAAGAAGCCCATAGGACTAGACTAGGATATACTGAGACTAAACACTGTGTCCTTGCCCCTTTAAGATTGACCAGCCTGAGATACGGAGTGCTAAATGCCTATTGCTAATAGTCATCTGCTGAGCAATATGTAAAGCTGGAGGTAATGGCTACAGGAACAGAATAAAAGGATGCTGGATGTTGTCAAGGCCGGTATTTGATGGGAGATGAATTGAGCTGAAATGGAGGAGGACCCGTTTTGAATGAGAACACATTTGTAATATTAACAAAAGTTAAAAGTAACATAATGTAGTTGGTGTAGATTAAATATATTACAATATACATTTAGAAACATAGTCCTCCATATTCAGCCATCCGAATTTAATAATGCTGCGTTGCAAAGAATTTTATGACAGTTAAAAATTGGCACAGTTGGGCATGGCATTTAAACAAATATTTTCACACAAAATATTTTATGCCACAATTTAGTACCTGAGGACCAGATTACACCAGAGGCAGGCAAAGGGTCAATAAACCGGCAAACAACACAGAGGGCAATCCAAGAAGCAATGGTCGATGAAGCAGGCAAAAGTGATCGATGATAGGGAACCACTAGTCAACCATGGTGGCACGGGAGAAGCGCTCAGAAACTCTTTGGCAAGATAGATAAGGCCAAGCATTAAATGGAAGTCACTGAGGGGTTTATATGCAGTGGAGAAGGAAGGAGGATACCAGTGTTGGAGATTCTGACCCAATGAGGAAGAGGACATGACTAACAAGTGCACATGGTGTTTGTGGAATGTTAATTGAATAATAGGACATGACGCTGAGGATGGGTGAAGCAAGTAGTACTCAGGGATATGGATCTCTGGTAGCAGACTGAGGAAGTGTGGGGCAGAAATGTGAAACTAGCATTGTTACATCACCAGTTGTTGTATTGATCTAGCCTTGATCAAGCCCCTTTGATTTTTAACCTGCCTTCTGAGACCCCAGTACATACAAGCCAGGGAGGGGGGATTTGTGGAAGGGGCGAGTGAGGTCTTCAGTCTTTCTTTTTCATGCCTGAAACAATATGCATGATTTATTTTGTTATTGGGTTCATTATTGTAGAACTGTGTCTAAATTACTATGGGCTATATAGTTTTTACTACTGCTCTTCATTTATCCTCAATCGACACAGCACATCTCCCTAACTGAGGTCCTCAACCTAAAGGTAATCCCACGTATTTAATTTACGTACCATCGATAGTAAAAAATATTTTTTATAAGAAAAAACAAAGACGAAACCAAGACTAGATTTTTAACCTCACACTATTTGCAGTGCAGACATGGCAATAAGAGCAAAATTCAAAACTTCTGATTCTTCCTGTTTAACTGTGGGCTTTGCTGTGCCTTTTGTGCCAGAAGTCGAAAAAACAATAATTCACATTATAACTGGTAATTTTCCAGACCAATTTTCCAAAGGGAACTGTAACATTTAATTAAAGTAGAAAACTTAAAACGAACAAGCAAACAAAACAGAACCCAAAAAGAAAACAGTACTACCAGGCAAAATTAAATTGACATCTTGCATTATATTGCAAATATTTAAACGGCAGATTTTACTGATGCAATGTACACTTTCAAAACTTTAAAGTATGATCAATGCACATTCTTCTGCGCTTAAGGAGAATACATGACATTCTTTAGTAGCTGCAAGCTCATTGGTTGCAAGAAAAGCCAGGAAGGCTTCAGAAACGTTGGGGAGATACTGTAGCAATGTGACATTGATTGGCACCCATACGGCTTTGCTTTTGTTTCTGTTTGTTCATATGGGCAACACCCCACCTCCCCCAAATCGTTGCCAGCTCCCCTCGGGCTCAGCCGCATGACGCTGCTGGGGCAGCAAAAGTCAAGTCAGAGCGAATTTACTGAAAAGACCATCCGCTCCCTGGAGGAGACAAGGCAGATTCTGAGCCGGGATTGATAAGAATGGCAAGTGAGAGACATGTGGGCCTTGCAGATAAAAAAAGAAAATACCAAATAGGATCCTGTTAATTCTGTTTGGCAGCAAGAAAGTCTGCACATGTGTATTACCCGTTTAACGTTAGAAGATGAGTTCTTATCAAGCTTCAGAAGCAGTAGATTCCTGACATTAGTTTTCTGCTTAATTACTTTGTCCAAACACAACAAACATCAAACCTATCCATTCATCCCGGGCATTAAGACTGTAGTTAAGACTGTAGATTATAATGAGATTGCAATGGAGTGCAATGAAAGGACCTTTCATCAATCTGAAACCCTATGATTGTATAACAGACTAACAAACTGGCTTAGGTTTCTTAACATTTTATTACATTGGAGTTTGTTAATGTGGCTCATGTTTTGTCTTGGTTCACCAGAAACAGTAGGCTACAACACAGGTTGTTCATAATTAATATATATATATATATATATACGTAAAATACTATTATACTTTTTACATATATGTATTTAAATATATATTTACATATATGAGGTGGCTACAAAGACAGACAAGGTAAATGTTTCAGTTGTGTTTGCCCTGTCTGCCAGTTTATTTTTACCATGTTCATCAAGGACATAATGTTGGAGCCAAATTGCATCGCTCCAAGCACCATTGTGCATACATGTTCAAATCTGAGTCTACGATAACTACCACTGAAGCTGACACCGGGGCTTATTATTTCTCAAGTAAAGTATGTGACTGCAGAGCAGGGACATAAGGAAAGATTGTGAAGTCAGAATCCAGCCTCAATCTGCACCGTTCCTTCCCTAGAAGCCTCTGGCTGGATTGAGATACTACTCCAGTCACATCACAGATAATAATGTCCCCCTGGGGAAGGTGCACTGCAGTGAAAAGGATGAGTTTCGCTGTTTTCCTGTCAGAATGGACCTAAGCTCGGCTTAAAGTGCTCGATGGAGACGCCATTCCCTCTTCACAGCACAGAGATGCACACATGAACTGTAAACCTCAAACCTCATTGACTAAACTACCTATTGGGGAAAAAAAAATAGTGGTATTTACACTACATTTCTGGTTCCCTAAAAATGTGATTTTATAGCTATTGTGATTTGATTCAAATGAACTACAATCATCTAGAGGGAGCTGGATTAGAGGCTAGAGCATGCTGAATTTTCTCCATGAGGCAGGTGGGAGCCAAGATGGGTTATTTATGATTTTGGAGCCATATGAGAATCAAACTGGTGGGACAAGCCATCCGCCTTGGTGTGTTTGGATCCAGGTCTGTATGTGAGTATAAACTTGAACCTGGTGAAAAATAAAAGCCCATCATGCTAAATGACGATATCGTGATTGCACACTATTGGGTGAGTTATATAGGGATACTGGCATCAACTTCGATATATTGCTAAAACATCACCTGCAGCGTAATCACTGTTCAAGACTCAGTCCACTTCACTGTCTCTACAATTATTGTTTTTGCTCATTCATTACATTCATTCAATTGACTCAAAACCCATGTATAACGATACCACGCTGTGCCAGCCATAAATTGTGCAGGAACATATGTCTTCCACCTGCCCCCTGTGCACATTCAAGCAACCATTTTCAGAATCAACGCTCTTCATTCACCATTAAATGCCTACAAGAACATAGGGACCAAGTACAAGACACCAGAGTCTGACTTACATGATGATTTTGTTAGATCTTTTTGAGTATTGTGCCGGTTGCCATAAAGAGCTGATCCATAATCCCCAAAGCTTTTGCATCGAAAGGGACAATGTTGCTGGGTCGTACTGTTCCTGAGGGAGAGAAGACATGGGCAGTAGAGCTGGCATTATCCCCCTCATTTACAGACGAAACCATCTAGCATTTGTAGTGTAAAATAAGTGATCGAAGATTATCTGAGAGGCCTTCCCTGAGTTTAGGCTTTGCTCTTAACCCCACTGTGTCCAGTATTATCTGGACCCTTTGCTTTGGCTAGTTCACATTTGGACTACACTATTCGAAAGGAAACATTGTTTTATCCGAACAGATGGTACACAACACATTTCAAAGACTCTGGCAACCTGATAACCACACAGGATGTCATATTATCTTGGTGCAACATAATATTTCATACCACGTACCAAAACTGGTGTCAGATAGGCAACAAGTAACACAGTACATCTGACAGTCACCGCTGTTGGTACTCACTATGCCACTGAAATGTTGGAGTTTAGTTGGAGCGAATGGCTCAGATCTATCTTGCAAATTATAATGTTTTCTTTCTCTGCGTTCCTATGAGCTGTCACCTATACAAGCAGGCCTTTCCGTCCGCCTGCTATCTGAGCTCAACAACACTATCTCGTTTTATGTTTATGCCATCTGTTAGTTCATTAGTGAAATAACTTTTTAAAAACATATTTTTACCCTTGTTCCAAGATCAACTGTTTCTCTAAATTGAAGGTGTTGCTTTTGTACTTTTGGCTGATAGTTAAAGCTGCGTACACCACTGGTGCAGTGTTTAAGGTGACAGGCTTGCAACTGAAAGGTCCAAACCCAGCTGTTGTGTCCTTGAAGTACTTAACCTAAATTGGTTAGTGAATATTCAGCTCTACAAGCGGATGAATGCCGGAATTGCGGTAAAAGTCGCTTTGGATAAAAGTCTTCTAAGCAACTAAATTGTTGTTTACAAATGTCTGGTTTGAGCTCACTGTGTAACTGCCTTACTATTGCCTCTTTGATAAGGTTATGTCTTTACATTGGGCATGCAAACTGTTTGAAAGAGTTTTTCTTACTACAGAAACATGACAGCTGAATCTTCTCATGCTTTGAAACGTTCTGTCAATGTTGAAGCTGACAATATAAGGAGGATTACTCATGACTACTGCCCTGAGTCTGTTGATGACCTGAAAAAGCATTTTGAATGACAAGCTAAAGTGCGATTCAGACGATCAAATTGCAGCATGAAGACCAAGATTTATCTAGAGATCAAAAGCTTGACATCCTACAGAAACTTGCAGCTGCTATTTACAGTTTTTAAGTGTACCCAAGTCACAGAGAGCTCTAAAAAGCAGCTGAAGCATTTGTTTCCAAATACCCCCGCCTGGAAGAGATTGGATCTGAGACGGTACGGAGAGTACAGAAGAAAGAACGGAATAAAATACAAAATGGGTAACTACAGAATCATTTTGAAGCAAGCACGATGTCTAGAGGTCAGTGTGAAAACAGGAAAAAGAAGCAGATTGAATCCAGAGAATTAGAATTTCCCTCTAACACAAAGAAACTAAGAACGCTGAAGTGAACTTTGGTCGCCAGCTTTCCCAAAGGACAGAATTTGGCAAGTATTGAGATCGAGGGTAGAGGTAATCCGAGGAGTTCAGAAGACTGAAAGCATAGGATGATGCAGATGACATTTTCCCTGCAGCAGATCACCAACAGCTCACCCTTGGGAAAGTTCCTTGAGCACTGGCTGGCTCTAAATATTATAATATTTAGTTTTTCCATTAAATTGTTATGCATGTGAACCTTTCTGTGCTTAACTGTATGCTGAGTTCCAACGGATCACAAACCAGAACTTGACGAACATCTTTTATGAAGAGCTTGACAGCCACAGTCTATCAGACACTGTGGCCTTGTACTGACATGTCATGCATTTTAATCACTTTAATGATCTGAGGGTTCTAGTGCTGGTGATTTTGTGATGTATGATATCCATTCTAAGTATTTACACAATTTGTGTGCCAGGTAGACAAATCTGACCCATTGAAAGTCAACATTAAACCCTCCTTACCTGTGCACTTTTGAGACTTGAAAGGATCACATATCAGGTGTAGGCTATATGCTAGGAGCTCTACATAGACTCTGATAGGTTAGTTGGAATGTATGGCATATTGCATTCACAGGCTAAATTCAAATCTCCAGAGTGCATTGGGTTTGAGGGCTACGGGGTTGATTTTGAGAATCAGAATATGATTCAGAATGGATTTGGGATAATTATCTCTTCAGGACCAACATGATGGCCACACCAGGCGTACAACTGTACTCCATGCCCTTCCTGCGTAACTGCGTGAGGACGTTTCTGGATTTTTTGTTTTGTTTTGCAGGGTTAATTCACCCCGCCTTTTCCTGCACCCCTTCCCTCGTGAGTGTTGGATGAGTGCATTCCAATTCAGTGTTATATCAACACGTTTTTCAGGCTATCTCAGTGACAGGAGTCATAACCTTGCTCCTCTAAGCCACTTTTCCCATCATTTGTGCAATTCGGTTGGAATATTCTGAAGGGCCAGATGTTGGTGATACCATCCTTACAGTTGTTAGTGACAAACACTAAAAAGCTGATCCACTTCAACCTAATCAAGAGTTTAATTGTCCTGGGGAATGAAGGCGTGGTGACAAACCTGCCCAGACTGGCTGATGCTTTCCTGGTAATGTTTTGTCTAATCAATACTCTGGTTTTCCCAAAGAACTGGCCAACACTTGCTGATGGATTGGTAACGATTTACCGAAGACACGAGCCGCCTGGGTTCTGTTCAAAGCATTATTTTTTTAACTGTGTATGACATTTTGAGTTTGCAGCCAGTGTGAGCTCAGTTTTTGCTTCCTGTATTCTTAGGTAGGGCAGTGAAAGAGTTTACATGGTGGTTGGAATACAGAACACATCCAGAAAAAAAATATATTTTTTCCTCCAGATATAGATTTAATTTTTTAATTATCCTGTTTACTGGGAGTAGGGTTTGTTCTGCGCATTAACCAGATCAGTGGTTCCACACACCAAAAATGTGTACAATGGGTACAATATGTGATATTGTACATAATTAGCACAATGATTTTATCCTTCAAGAAGTTGATAGAATCCATACGTTTCCTGTGGCCTTTAGAAAACTTATACACACATTTTCCATTTAATTTTTTCCTTGAAAAGACTTGCAGAAAAGGTGAAAGGATCTGCCTCTTTTCCAAGTCTCCAGTCTGTGTTAAGAAATAGGCTTGCACATTTATACAGGAGGCTTTTATAATACACGTCCCTCTTTAATCATGTATATATCATAAATTATGAAGCATGTACTTTAAAATTAGGCAATGACAATTGTGTGATTATACAATTTTGGTTGATTTCCAGACGCGTTAAATTTACATTTATTGAATTCTGTGAAAGACATGTGTTTACATCAGTATAGTTCTGGGGCCCCACTACTAAACCCAAGTAATTTTTAAGAACCTGCAATACTGAAAAGTTGGCCAAATGTAGTGGTCTTTAGTATATGTTGGTAATGATCTATTAATATATACAAAATTAACAACAACAAAAAAACAATATAGATTGAAGCCAATAACTTGAAATGGTCCTTAAAGTGGCTAATCCAAAGCACTGTTTTCTAGGGTCATCTGGTGCCCCCCTGACCAGGAAGAAGAGAAAGAAAAATGCCACCACAAACACATAAAACGCCACTGGACCGGGAGATGCTGGCCCAGTGAGAAGGAGGCCCCTGACGGCACCACACCGGATCTCACCATACACCAGCCAGGCTGGCAGTGCCATGACACACAAAAAGGGGAGCCCACTAAGCCCCTAGCTAAAACAACTGATTTCTGTGTTCATGAATACCCATTGCACACCGGTGATTTGGGTGATCACATTTTTTTATTTGCATTCAAATGTATGTTATAAAACTGGATTACTTTTTCTGCATTTCACTTCTAATTAGTATTCCATCTATTTTTACCATGTATGCGTCAGTCTTCTCTTTATAACAAGTCGCTTGCCTAATGGAAAGCAATTAAATGTTGATGTGTTTTTTTTTGGCAAAATAAAAAGGAATCTATTACCACACTAATTAACCGTTTAACGATGATAACCATTGTTACGTAACCGTTGTTACAGACTTTCTTCTATGTGACTTGTTTAGTCAAAAACATAACCCATTCAACAAAGGAAGATGAAGCAGCCATGTAAAAATAATAATAATAATAATATATGTTCCAAATAGGCTAGTCTTCCTGGACCTGCCATTATGACCGTTATTAATAAGCTGATAGGAAACAAGCAGAATAAACAACACTTAAATGCTAATCACCTCTAAAGATAATACGCCCATTTCAACAATGCTATATCACATACTGCTACAACTGATTCATAGAGAAATGCTTTGTTTTTTAGGTCTGAATTAACCCTTTAAATGCTTGTGTTTTTTTTGGCCACTGGACCTTTACAAGCACCAGGGGGAGAGAGAAACGATCCCATTATGTCTCTGGTTTGACTGATGCTGAGAGAAAAATCAGATCAGAGCAGACAATAGGGAAGCATCAAAGATCTCCAAGGCGGCACAACTCCGTATGCAGACAAAATTGCTGTGTGATTGTACGGCTTATGTTTATTGCATGTTGGTGTGGGACCACACGTGTTTGTACACAGGAATTCATAAATCATGAATTCAGCTGTTTTTTTTTTCTTCTTCTATGCAGTCCATTACACTGTGATTTTTTCAATATATTAAAGTATTACAGCCACTGACGGTCAAAGGAGATTGGAGGAAATGTCAGGCTGTTCAGTCACACGATGTGTCGATCCGACAGATGATATTAACAGCCAGAAATGAATAGTTGGCTCTAAAATGCTTTTTTTTTCATTGTCTATAGATATAAATTAAAGAAAGGCCGTAATTTGTGTATTGATGTTGTTAAAAGATACAGCAAAATTGTTTTATATTTTTTACTTTCTGTCTTATTTATGTTTTGGACCTGAAGTGGAGTGGATGTCAGCAGAAGCCTGGCAGAGTGAGTGCTATTTTTTAACCACAATTGTTAAACTGAAGAACTTCTATGAAGACCTGAAAATTGCATTCCAGTGCATCTCACTGACCTTTCCATTTGTATCACTTGGAACTGAGAGTCCTGCCACTTCAAATCATTGACTCAGCGCTCATGGGAGCTATGTTGCTCTTTTTGGTCTGAAGTTGCACTCAAAACATATCTGGGATCAGAGCATTATAGGGACACTGCTGATGAAACTTAATGCAAGTTTAAGACTCACATTTGGTTATTTGGACCTCAAAAAGTAATTTCACGAAGGCCCGGGTTGTCATCTACTCGAATTAAAAAATCAGTTATTGGATTAGATAACTCAAATACCTTGGAGTATGGAGTATACCTTTGCCGCTGTATCAAGTAACATAAGTGCATAAAAAAATCACAGCAGTAAATGGAATGGAGGAATGCTTTAGGCATCGTTGGTTGCAAGTGCTTTTATACTTCCATACTTCATAGATGACCATTCGTAAAAGGGCTTCTTTCCTACATTTTGTTAATTATGTTGGAACTTTTGCAGGATTTGCAGGTTTAGGATTTAACCGGATGAAGGGGGCAAGCCAAATTGTCATTTGGAGATAATAAATTGGATTGCAGATATCTCAAACCTACTCTATTTAAGATAATATTAAATAAACTACAAGGCTAGGCGTAACTGAGATTGATTTATTTAAAAATAGTGTTTATTAGATCTGTTAAATAAGGAATTAACAATAGCCTTCATAACTTGATATTTCTCTTGATTAGAAAAATCAAGTGATATTTTACTTAAAATATCACTCACATTCAGAAGAAAGTCACGACAGTCATAAGTACTACTGGAATTGTCTTAGCTCGCATATACCAAAGGATGAGACTATTGGACGAAAAGGGTTCAAATCCCTTGAATCAGATATCCTTTTACGGGGCGATTGGATGTAAACGGTGACCCATTCCTAGTTCCATAGCTCTGTTTCGCTAGCAAACAGACTCACTGCCAATCATTAACATTGAACACATAGTAGTACCCATTAAGATGAGCAAATGTAGTGAGTGGGTTGGGTATTGATTATGAGCTGGAGCTCATCGGAAGACATTTTTCCCCCCATTTTTTACTTACACAATTACATGATTATCTAATATATATACACTACCGGTCAAAAGTTTTAGAACACCTCCCTTTTTCCAGTTTTTATTGAAATTTAAGCAATTCAAGTCCAGTGAATAATGGTACAAAGGTAAGCGGTAAACAGTGGTATATATATATATATGTATATCTCCCCAATTAGGAAAATAAATTGTGCTAAAGTCTCTCAGCTCGTCGATACAATCCCGGCACCACACCGCGAGGAAGTAGTCTCCTCTGATTTCTATCCCATTCTGCAGGTTACATTTCATCCATGAGAGGTTCAACACCGATTGAAAGTGAGGCGCATCTCAGAGGTGCTGCAAGTCGAACGGTGACCTGTAAGCTAGTCGCAGATACTTGTTAGTGCCAAGCCAATAGAAACCCTGCTGATTTTCCCACCCAAGCCCCGGCTACGCCCTCTCTCAATCATATGTCAAATTCTGTGCTCTGCCGGTCACATCATGTTTATTACTTGACTTAACAAGACTTTATAGAAAGTTAGTTTCACACTGAAAACAATGACAGAAAGGACAACTTGTGTAACTCACTAATCACACTGCACGACTGTATTTAATAAAATTGGGCTTTCTTTTTATTGCATCTCTTTTTATTGTATTTCTTCCATTCATGAAAAGAAAACACCATTAAGTTGCGTTAATGTAAAGAGTGCAATTGGCAGGTTGACATGGTTTTGATTTAATTCCAGACAGGGTGTGTGAAAAAGCAATAGCCAATCAGCGAGAAAAGCATAAATTATAGAAAAGTTGACAAGCACGCCGAGGGGGTTGTATTCAGGACTCCTTTTGTTATTTATTCATAACCCATTATTGTTGTTGGGAGAGGTGTTCCAAATAAGTCAACCTCACCTGTGTTACCACTTTACAATCAGTTTTACTTTACATATTTATTCCATTTGGGAGAGAAGTAAATAAAAAAATATGGAGGATCTAAATCATATTTTGCATTTTCTGCTTGAAAACTGTACAGTGGATGTGGGCATTAAGTTAACATGTCTGTGTAAAATGCCTTTTGAAAGAGATCACCTCAGGGAAATTTTTCTTTAGCATCTGGTTTAATGAAAAGAAACTTCTTCATCTCATAATCTTAATTAATGAAGCACAATGGAAACGACGTCTTGGCACAGCACAATGCAAATAGATGGGAAGGAGAGATGAATATCAGACCCCTGGTCTGATAAAAGGTAACACTTATCTTAGTTCATTACAAATACATTTGTCTTGAAGGAAAAATACACAAAAAAAATCTTTAAAAATACACTATATGCAGGAGCTTTAATGACATCCCATTCAAAATCAATTTTTTTTTGGATTAGTTCCACTGAAGGGAAATGTTAATGCTTCAGCTTACCAAGACATTTTGGAAAATTCTATGCTTCCAACTTTGT